>JAQZBX010016723.1:18525-36316 GCA_029593785.1 Cabassous unicinctus | reverse complement strand
CCGGCCTGAGCGGTGCGGAGGGCTGATGCAGCAACCTCACGGCAGGAAGCGGGTGTGGCGCAATGGATAGAGCACCCGTTTACCATATGAGAGGCCCCGGGTTCGCTTCCCGGCGCCTCCTTGTGAGGGCAGGCCGGCTCGTGCGGCGCCGTGGGCTGATGCGGCAAGACCTCACAGCAAGGGGGAGATAAGCAGACACAGAGAAGACACACAGCGAATGGACACAGCAGCACAAGCAGCAAGAGTGGGGATAAATAAAATAAAATAAATAAATCTTTAAAAAAAAAAAAAATAGATTAGAACTGGCAAAAGAAATAATCTGTGAATTTGAAGATAAGATAAGTGAACTCATCCAGTCTAAGGAGTAGAAAGAGGAAAGAATAAAGAAAAATAAACAGAGCCTGAGGAACCTGTGGGACACCATTAAGCATGCCAATACATGCACTGTGGGAGTTCCAGAAGGAGAACAAAGAGAGAAAGGGGAAGAGAGCATAGTCAAAGAAATAATGGCTGAAAACCTCCCAAATTTAACAAAAGACATGAATATACATATCCAAGATGCTCAACTAACTCCAAAGAGGATAAACCCACATAGATCCATATGTTGTATGTTATAATCAAATGGCTGAATGCCAAAGATCAAGAGAGAATTCTGAAAGCCACAAGAGAGAAGCAACATGTCACATACAAGGGAGCCTCAATAAGATTAAGGTAAATGAAACTATGGCGGCAAGAAGGCAGTGGATGGCTTATTTAAAGTGCTGAAAGCAAAAACTTACCAACTAAGAATTCTATATCTGCAAAACTGTCATTCAAAAATGAGGGAGAGATTAAGACAGTCTCAGATAAAAGTTGAGGGACTTCGTCACCACTAAATCAACCCTCTAAGAGATGCTAAAGTGAGTTCTGCACATTGAAAGGAAAGGACAATAGAAAACAAAGCCACATGAAGAAATAAAAGATCCCCAGTGAGGGAAATGGATATGGGTAAATATAAATGCTAGTACTATTGTATTTTTTATTTGCAACTCCACTTTTTAAATTTATAGAATCTAAAAGACGAACAAATAAAATGTAATGATAAATCAGTGGTTTGGGATTCATAATGTATAGACATGTCATTTGTGAGAAGAACTACATAAAGATGGGTGGTCAGTGGGGTATAGGAACATGGTTTGTGTATACTATTGAAGTTAATTTAGTATCAAAGCAAACAAGATTGCTACTGATTTAGAATGTTAAGTTTTAGCCACATGATAATTACAAAGAAAATATCAGAAAATATACAAACTCATAGAGACAGAAATTAAAGTATAGGTTGCCAGGTGCAGGAGACAGGAGAAATGGGGAGTTAATGTATAATAGGTGTAGGGTTTCCATTTGGGGACATGGGAAAGTTTTAGTAATGGAAGGTGGTGAGGATACTGCAATATTGTGAATGTGATTAATCCCATTGAATGGTATACTAGGGTATGGTTGAGATGGGAAAGTTTATGCTATACATATGTTCCCACAATTAAAAAGAGAATGTGTACAACTAAATGGACAAAGATAATTTAATGCAGTACATGATACTGGTTGGGATCCAGCAAGGGAGGAGAAAAGACTCAAATGGACATTACTGAGACATATGGGGAAATTGTAATATAAACTATCAATGTTAAATTTCTTGAACTTGAAAACTGCACTTAAGGTGGTTGCATAAGTGAATATCCTTATTCTTAAGAAATGTACAAGTCGTCAAGGAGCATGAGGTATGCAACCTACACTCGAGCGTTCAGAAAGTGAGTTGACAGAAGACAGGGAGACAGATGGCCAGAGAAAGAGAGAGAGAGAAAAAAGAAGAGAGAGAAGAGAGAAGAGAGAAGAGAGAAGAGAGAAGAGAGAAGAGTGGGAGGAAGGGAGGGAGGGAAATGGCAAATGTGCTGAAAAGTTGAAATTGGTGGATCTGGATAACTTGGGGGGTGGGTTAGGGGTATGTTGGAGTTTCGTATGGGGTTTATATTATTATTTTAACTGTCCTGTAAGTTTGAAAGTATTTCAAAATAAAAAGTTAAAAACATAATTAAAAAAAGAAATATTCCAAAGCTCTCTCTCTCTCACACACACACACACACAAACACACACAACATTCCTAATAAACTACCAAACTGATTTTCCACACTGTTACAATCTGAATGAACTAAGAAAAATACGCTTTAAAATCTATACCTGGACAAACCTCAAGGTTAGAACTACATGCCCTTAATCAGATCATTTGTGAAAGGATTCACATAATTCTTTCTAATTTTAAAAACATTATTTCAGGGCATGAAATTAGAGAAGAACCACAGAACAAATATGATCTTAAAAGAACATTAACCTTCAGGTAGTTAATGATTTTGTTTAATGAGGATAAAATCTCAAATATTTAACCTTTTAGATAGGGTGGCTATCATTATCTATTGTGTTTCATTAATCCTAGAATTGTAGGGCAAAGAAACATAAACCACAACTTGTCTTGATTCATGTGCCCAAATCTGCTATGAATTTATTTTCAGCAAAAGGTTCATGAAAGGCCAGTTCCCCAGGTAAACTGGATTAAATACCTTCTAAAGGGAAATAAAATTAAACCACTAACAAATGGCAGATTTCTCAACTGTATTTTGGGATGTGAAATCCAATTTGACAGATGCCTTATAGACTGTGTTCAATGCCACATCTGATGAGATTTTCTGTGGTTTTGCTTTTACCTATACTAAGAGAATTGTAATTTATGGTGACATATATATGTCTATAGTATGTTCGTCATTTATATATACAAAGAAGTATGCCTGTATCTCTCTCATGTAAAATCACTGCAAAAAAAAAAAACAAAAAAAACTTGAGATTTGGTGTGTGTGTGTGTGTTTTTTAATCACTGAGTTTGCATTATATGTTTGACAGACTGATGCCTTGTGGGATACGATTTGGAAGCTACACTCTTCCTGATATTTACCAGATGTTTCACTGGTGGTGTTTCAGCCTCGAGAGACAAAGAGGATATTAATGTTAATTTTATTTATTTAATCACATCAGGCAGATTTGATAAAAGGGAAAATTCAATATTTTGGTAATTTACCAACTCTTCAGAAATATCCATAGTAGCAAAAATGTTTTGAAGATTACATTATATTAAAAGCAGAAAGCCTGCACTGTACTTGGAAGGGAAAACAGTCTCTCTTACCTTTAAAAATGGGAATGATGTGATGGTTTTGTCAGTTCCACTATTAACTCAGGAAGGCAAGGAGGTGGTGATGATATATATTGTTCGGTACAGTACTCAAACCAATTTTGACTATTAATTGTAGGAAAGGAGAAATCTGAATAGGAAATGGATACTTGGTTGAAAGCATTCTCCCACTACCAGAGCTGCTCTATATCTTCTTATCTCTTGTTTCTGAATTTTATTCCAAGGGAATGCCTAAATTACCCTAATCATTGTTCAGTGATGATAATGAAAATGTACTCTCTATTAAACACTGCCTCCTGACACCTTAACGTAAATGACAGGGGAGGTTTTTATTTATCTAGAGTTTAATGGAAGAACCTGGAAGCTTTTAGAGCACTGGATCTCCACCTTGGCCACACATTGGAATCACCTAAGAGAGCTATATCCCAGACCAATTACATCGCAATGTCTGGGGGAGAGACCCAAGCACCAGCACTTTGTAAAGCTTTCCAGGGGATTCCAATGTCAGCCAAGGTTGAGAACCACTGCCTTAGAGGTTCTAAGTGGGTGGAAAATAGCTAAACAAATCAATAGTCGTAGGGTAATCACTTAATTTCTCTAGGCTTTGTTCTCCTCATCTGAAACAAGGTATGTAAGTAGAGGAGAGTAGAAGTGGTATACCAGTTGATTGCTTGTATGTTTTTTATTTAAAATTTACTTATAATTATGAAATATTTCAAACAGGAAGCAAAGTATAGAAAATATCATAACAGACATTTATGACACCTATAATCCCACCACCAATTCAAAAAGAAATCAATATTTTGCCATATTTGTTTCTGTTGTCACTTTGGAAAAAAGATAAAAGCAAACTCCCTCCACCCTATTTCATCCTCTTCCTTTCCTCTCTGAAAGTGTCCACTATCTTAAGGTTATTGTTTATTCTTCCCTGGTGATCTTAATAGTTAATCAATTAATTATATATCTACAACAAATACATAATATTGCTTACAGAAATTTTTAATGTACGTAAATTGTATTATACCATATATCCTTTTGCAACGAAGTTTTGACATTGTTTTTGAGATTTATCCATGTTGATATATGCAGATCTAGTTCACTAATTTTCAACACCTTTATATTATTTCACTAGGAATAAACTACAGTTTATCAATTTCCCTTATTATGGACATTAGGTTATTTGGACTTTTTGAAAAATGGAGGGGCAATAAACACCGTTTTTGCATGTCTCCCTACCACCGCATGCAAGAGTTTCTCTATAGTAAATACCTAGACATGGTTTTATTAGATATGCTCATCTCCAGATTTACTAGGTAATGCCAAATTGTTCTCCAAGGTAGTTATATGGTCACCTTAAATTTGGAGAACGGTATAATTATTTATGCATATTGCCCCTGCCTGCCCAGAACTTGGTCATTTCATTTTCTAATACCTCAACAACTTTTCAAATTAACCAATTTTTTTAAACTCTTCAAAATTCTCCTCCTAAAGGATTAGTCATTGTCCTCATTTAAGTCCAGTACCTATGGCTCTCACTAGAAATGTGAAAACATTCCCCATTCTCCATACCTTCATCAATATTGATATTATGAAAATATATTAATTTTGGCCAATATGAAGGTTGTAAAGTGGTAACTAATTGCTATGCTTAAATAATATTTTCTTTCTGGTATTATAATTGTGGTTACCACATCAATACCAAGTCTTGTCAAAATAACAAAATAAAGGATATGGGGGGGGGGAAAGCCTCTTCCACAGATTACAATGAATTTACTTTTCTCAAGAAATGTCTTACATGGCTAAAGCTGGCCCATGAACCCATGAAGCAGGCCACAGAGCAGGCCATAAGGGAGGAATGGGGACAGAGCCCCAGCTCTGTATTTATTTTCTTGTATTCATAATCCAATGTTACTTAAGAAGCAAACTGCCCAATATTAGAGCCAAAGCAAATACTGTGGATTTTGCCAGGCAAAATGCCTGTGGAGAAATGAGTCAATTCATACAAAATTCAAAGCTGTCTTTGGTCAGTGACATTTTCATGAAAATCTGTAGGCGGGCAGAAGTTTTGCAAAATTCCTTTTGCTATTGGATAAAATTCATCCATGAAAAATAAGTGAAGTTTAAGTGGCAACCCGCATTGCCCCTAATTCCCATATTAACACTCCCTAACCTTCCAGCACAACTGCTTTCCATTGTGCACAAAGGCAAGCCGTCCACATTTCTGATCCTGGCGGCAGAACCCTATCTCCTGCTTACTCTGCCCCAATCATGAGAGGCACTAAAGGCAGAGCATGCCTGAGCTTATTCAGCACACACCTTACTGGGAACATTACCCAGACGCTGCACTGTCTTCAACTTAATAGCAAAAAGACGACAGTGAAAACATTCTCAGTATGCACTCTTTGGGAACAAATGCTATGGATACAGTTAGGGATGCTGAGTGTACATCTACGGTTCAGGGTTACCCTTCATGCTGTCCTTTTAGGAATGTGAGGTTGAGGTAGGGGAAAGAGACATAATCACATATCCATGACTCATTCTGACTTGAGAATGTGAAACCTTATCATCTCAGAAAAATATAACAGAATTCAGCAAAGCTATACCTGGGAATACTTAAAAGTTTTGATAATACCAAGATTTATCAATATTGAGGTTGGTCTAAGCTGAGGATTTGGCATTTTTTTAATAGACAGCAGTGAATGGACTCAGGTATTTTTAACATAAAAGTATCATATCCCAGTCTCTAATGTAACTGAGGCCTGCTTGTCTGCCAGTTGGCTAGGAATCGCTCTGCAACGGAGGGCAGGCCTGAAAAGGGAGCAGCTGGTCTGGCCTTCCACAGAAACATCAAGAATGCGATCTAGAGAAGGGTGGAGTCATTCTCTTCTTCCAGTAAATTAACCAATAGGAAATTAACAGCCCTCCTTTAAATGCTTCCAGAGTTCTGGGCAAGGCTGCAGAGCTCAGTCTGAGGTTCAGAAAATGTGTTCTCGCATGCATGAAAGGAAATTTGGTGCTGAGGGAGAACACCAGCAGCAGCTCTTAGCATAAGCTGGCTGACACCAAGCTGCCCTTTCACACACTCTTGTACCATGACTTTGAGAAGCTCATTGTGCAGTTTGTAGTCATGGTCACCAAACACAATTGGGTCATCATATTGTTCTTGGGTCAATAAGCTAAGTAAGTGAAAATGATGACTAATTCTAAATACCAAACACAGTAAATTAGTAACAGTTAAACACACGTAAAATAAAAATGGACTGGGTCTTCTAATTTAAACCACTCCCAGGCTTTGTAGCATGTGACACATGCCACAGAAACCAAAAGATCACTTCATATCTCCAGAAGAGGAATGCAGTCATTTTACTTGGCAAGGATCTTGAGCTTTGACTCAAATACAATCAGATTTCAAAGCATGGGATATCAAAAATTTGTTTTAGCAACCAGACTGGTTTTGTAAGAGGCAGAAAAATACATTTTTTTCTGATGTGCATCCACATTAGGCACAATGTATTCTTATCTATGGACTACAACTTGAGAGGACTGCTAAACTTTGACAGAAAAATTATTTGCTGCTAGTTGGCTATAGCCCTACAAATCAAGCAGGAGACATGTAGCAGCATAACAGTTTTCAGAAGACATAAAGCCCATGATATGTACGCTTTATCATGAAAATAGATGTCTTCCTTTTAAAACAATATTATTCCCAAGAATAGAATTGCAGCATTAGTCAGCTCCTAAGAAACCCTATTTTGTACAAATAGTGCACTGTAACATGTATAAGTCAATGCTCCGTGGTTCCAGATTTGATATGTTATTAAATCTAGCAATCTGGATTTTTCAAAGATTTGACTAGAAGTGGGGAGTGGGCAGACTAAGGAAGGGAGGAATTACCTCCCATACTTATGGTGAGACAATAAAAAGTTATGCATGGGCCTGCAAAATTCACCTCTCAGCTTACTCTTTCACTGAAGTATTTCTGTTTTTAATAGTCATCATGCACTTTAGCAAAAGTCAACTTTATAAGGTTATATGCCTTTGCAAAGTCTGGCAACAGTGGGAAAATGGGGAAATTCTATTTCACAAAAAGTACTTTTGCAATGCAAAAAAAAATATTTTTTGGATAATTCAAGTCTTTATGTTTATTTCGGTAAAGCCAAATCCAGTAAACTATTTTCAGCCAGGATTAGTCAGAACTAAAAGTTTGGACTGTTTTCCTTCAGAGACTTAACGTCTTTCCTGCCTACAATAGGCTGGTGTATTCCAAACAGAGTAAATGGAATTGCCTTCAATTCCTTGTCTCTTTCTGGCACTTTTAATACAGAACCCTACTGACAGAGTAAGATTTTTGCTGCCTGGAATGTAATTATTCTTTTCACTCATATAACCTGGCATTCTCACAAAATACAAGCTTCAAGTTTTCCTTAAGAAAAATCACAACGTGGCGCCTAATGTAACAACAAGAAATGCAATTTCATTCTGCCAGAAATTCTTAAAACTCTTTCAAAAATGCCCACTGGATAGTGAAAAGTGCTTCTAAAACCTCCATTACAGTTATCACCTGTTTGGTTTGCTTTTACATGAATCAGACAACTTGGCCAACCTACAATCAAACATAAACATGGTCCAAATTCTTTATCATCAAGATATTGTATAGAAAGAAGGGACTCCTGCTGGGGGACCAGAATCCAAATAAGTTCCTTTTCAAAAGGGAATATTTATATATTTCACACATTTAGAGACCTATATCATATTCAATATCCATGGAGTGTCTAGAATTCTCAGATTTTAACTCTGAAAGCAGTATCCCTGTCCATCTAAACTAATATAAACACATGCTCTTCTTTTTCCAAGTGTTAAGTGAGCTGTCTGGAGATCGTGCAATACCATCCTGTGATCCCAGGGGTGATGGTCTGCTTGGTAAACCCTGAGGGTTTCCGTAAGATGTGAAATTATTGGGAAATCATTTAAGTGTTATATTATTCAAAAATAGTAAATTTTGCCAAGAAACAGATATTTCTAGGATCAAAGGTGGGGAGAAAGAGACACCAAGTCCACTTCCTTCAACACCAAAGGCACATTCCCTTCTAGGCTCTTTATCCTTATATCTTTCTACAAAATTCCCTCTCCTTGAAATTAGGTGAGATTCTGTGGCATCCCCTGGGTGTTTTTATGCTGGCTATAAAACCTTTAACTGGCCTCCCAAACCTTGCAATATTTTCCCTAACCAAGCTGCTAAGTAGTGAGTTCCTTTCCAAATATCAGAACCACCCCCTCACCCAACTCCAGTACTCATCCAGTTGTTGGAGAGAAGGAAAAATCACTGAATAATGGCTTTGGAAAAGAGCTGAAGCCTACTCGTGTTACAGTGTATGTCTCCTCTCTTGCACATCCCTGCATATTTCAGAAATTCAAAGTTTGTGCTTGTGTGGCCCCATTTTCCAAGATTTAGGGACAGTCTGGCAGATCAATCTTCCCTGCTGTGATGGATCAGGTAGCTTTGCAGAAGATAATCTAGAAGTAGAGAGAAATGGCAGCCTCTACTAATTAAAGAAACCTTCACCTTCCTCAGGCTGAAGAGGAGTAAAATTTCATGGATATCTAGACCACCAGGCATCCAAACTCCAAGGGAAGAAAATGTCCCCAGAGCTGCAGGCTGGGTTGGGGAAAATGCATGGATGAAAAGCAAGCTGGACCCTCAACAAGCTTTAGAAACTCACCGTACACTTGTTGGGCTTCTCCCCGGAGTGTACTCTCATGTGGATCAGCAGTTTGTAGCGGGCATTGAATGGCTTGTACCTTCGAGGACAACCAGCCCAGAAGCAAGTGAAGTCCTCTCCTTTCCGCTGGTCTATGTGAACCTTCTCGATGTGCCTCACGAGTTCCTCCTGCTGGTCATACAAGGCGCTGCAATCTATCCACCGACAGCAGTGCTTCCCGCCGAGGTCATCCATGTCCCCGTCCTCATCCAGGGCGGCCTGGGCAAGTGGCAGCGGCTGGGCATGGGGAACGAGCTCTTGGTGATGAAGGTGCGGGTGGGCATGGTAGGGGGGTGGGGGGCCTTGGGGAGCTGGTGGCAATGGAGCGAGAGCAGGAGCCGGGGGCAGGTCCATGGTGCTCCTCGGGAAATCATCCAGGCGCTCAGTCTTCAGCATGCCGGGCGGCTGGCCGTCAGGGCCCGGCAGGCCGTGCTGCACCACCATGCTGTTGACCAGGCCGGGCTGGAGACCGCCATGCTCCAGCTGCTGCATGCGCTCGTACTCGGCCACGCGGTCCTCGCTGTAGGCTGGGAGGGCCAGGCCACCACTGGCCACCAGCAGACCCTTCTGGCTGCTTGGAACAGAGCACGGTTGGGGAATGCAACTGCCGCGTACCCCCAGGAAATGGCCATAGACCTCTGGCTGCGGGGACATATTGGCAGGTGAAGCCCTGGAACCGTTGATGTAGGCGACCAAGGACGTGGGCGAGGTGCGGATAATCGTGTTGAAGTCTATCCCAATGCCGTCGGACAGCGGGGACAAAGACAGCGCTCTCTTCTTGGAGCGGGCTGAGTGCGACCGGGTGGAAGAGTGCCGGGGACTAGGGTAAGGGGAGTGGCTATTTTCCATACCAAAAAGGTAGGACGGCAAGGAGTTGGAGATACTGTTGCTGGACGTGGCTGTCCCCGGAGCAAAGCTAAGGAGGTCCCCTAGATCACTGCCATTCTGAGAGCTGTGGTTGGAAGAGAGCGAAGGGAGAGTCCTGTATCCATGAGACCACTCCTGTTTCACGCTCAAGGCCGACTGACTTTCTGTCAAACTCAAAGTTGTGGACGCCAAAGACTCACGCGAAATAAGGGACCTGGAACAGCAACCAGAAGGGGAAAAAAAAGAAGGAAAAAAAAGAAGACAAACATTTTAGCAGGATATGGATTGCTTAAGAGCTAAAAGAACACTGCATTGACAATCCCTTAAGTATTTCCCCTAATTACACTCTCCGCTAAACACACATTCTTTGGCTGAGATAAAACCCAAGGCTTTTCGTTCCAGGTAAATAAAATTTTACCAAGAAGAACAATAAAGGCTAATGCTCACCGGAATAATAAAACAAAAGATCTATTGTTATAAATAATCTTAATACTTTAATGATAATAAATAGTCCTTGCTTTATTTTTAAATGTCTTTTTTAATGAAGGAAAAATAGTAAATACCTGGGAATTATTATGCTACCTCTCACAGCAAATCAAATAAGCAAGTACTTATTAAGCACCTACTGTGTGCAGCATGCTATGATTGGCTTTGCAGGGAATACAAGTCCAGAGTGATAGCTTCCAAGTAAAATCTATTTGGGAGGTAAAAAAAAAAATTCATGCTTGATTAAAAAAAAAAATCCTCACAGTCAAAGAGTAATCTAGGGGACCTAATAATAATTTCACAGCTTAGTTTCACTGATATTAAGGAATTATTAAGATTAAAAAAATAGCAATCCGTACTGTCAATACTCAGGCAGTCACAACCTCAAATCACCTCAGAAATGAAAAATAAAAAAATACAGCTCTAATATATAATGGAGTAACAAACTGAAATCAAGCCATATTTGGAATTATGCATTTGGGCCTTGCAGGGTTTAATAATACTCGCTAGTCTTAGGTTTTGGATGTGTTCTTGTCCTTAAATTAGAGCAGCTTTTGGCCAGCAGATTGTTTCAAGTAGTTCGCTTTTGCAACATTTTCTTTCCTTTTCTTCTTATCCTTTAAAAAAACATATCTTACATATCACAGTATGTTATCTGCATATCAAAATACTTTGAATGTTGCTCTGGCCACTTTAAAACTCATTTTGCTTTACTATAAATAATAGAAGAGAAAAACTACATCCTTTGGATGGGAAATTTGTCACAAAGAGGCTAGACATAACTCCCTGTATTTCCTAATTCAGACATGGTATATATCAGGAAAGCCTCGTTTACTTGTATGTCCCTGCCTTGGCTTTCTACTGAGTTCCTTTTTCTAACAAAAAATTAATCAAAACAAAATGTTATATAAAATGTGTGCCTTCCCAAAATGAACAGTTACTAGTTCCAGCTGTTAAACCTGTGGCAAAGGAACTGAGGGGAGAGAGAAACATCCTCATCCCACTTGTTCTTACTCCTCTTCACAAAATGGAAGCAAAGATCATTTCCTACAAGCGTGAGATTTTAGTAAGAAAACACCTCCTCTCCAAATTGCACAATATAAGATGATAACATTGTGATCGACATGATTTTCCATCAAGTGTAGTAATGTTTACCAGTGACAAACACGGCAGGAATTTACATCCCATTGTTGCCCTTGACAAGAGATTTTTTTCTTGGTGCACATCCTCATATTCGGCCTGCCATCCTTTTGCAGGCCCCATAGTGGTTCCTGAACTGTCCGTTTTTTCACCTCCTCATGGACACTTTCAATTATCTCTCCACCACACCTGCAGCATGTGGCTCTCCCTGCTGGGTTCAGCTTAAGGCTCTTGGTGTTGGACGTCAAGGGCCTTTTGGTCCTGTCCCCAGTCAGATTCAGGAGTTGCTTTCTGATCCAAGATAAATCAGTAGTCGTGTCATATACAAGACAGATACAACTGACTGTTTTCCACCCTGAGGTTGAGAAGGCTTTTAGAACATAAAGGACCAGAGCTTTGCCAGACCTGGATGGCTGAGTGGATGCCTATTCTCAAATGGTGCGTCTGCCTACTGACTCTCATGCTGGAGATTTTTAAGCAGTGAAAAATAGGCATAACGTATTTTATCCACCCTTATATAGTTTGCATATTAAAATTATATTATTTGCTTTGAGGGCAGCCTATCATGAGACATGTACATTTGTTCCTTTGTTGAGAGATGCTTCTCAGTTTTCTCAGATTACACCTAAACATGGTTCAATTTAAACATGAGCATAACCCTGTGCAGGCATGTTCCTTGACTCCTTGGACATCTCAGTTTTCTAGTACAATTATGATCTATTTTTCAGAAAGCAAATTCTATTCTATTCATTTGAATAATATAAACAGAGAATGATCTCTCTTTTATCTCCAACATCTAATAAGAACAAAACTTTTTAACAAATAGCCTTTGCCTAGAAGCCTTTCTCCTCCCTACGGTGTAATCACCCAGATCTTTTACTCTTTCAAAGTTTTAATCCATGAAGCATCACCCCCAAAACACTAGCTCTCAGTAAGAATCCTCTTTCCAAAGAAGTTATATACCATCTATACCATGATGGTGAATGTAGCTAACTTCAGGGACCTATGTGTGTTATCTTCCCAATAAAATTCAAAGCCCTTCAAGAGAAGATATCATTTTTATCTCCCCAACAGTGTTAGAGACATAAAATGTACTAAAGAAATTGTTCACTAAGAAGGTGAATAATCATTCAATACAAAGTTAACTGTCATTTACAACTTACAAAGCTCTTTCCCTACAAATTATTTAATTTGATACAGTCTGTGAAGCAAGTAAAACAGTTTTTTTACTACCTCCATTTTACAAAGAATAAAATCGAGGGTCTAGGATATTCCTCCCAGAGATAACAACAACAACAAAGACCAAAGTCCTTATGGAAGTACAAATGAAGCAGCTTTGATAGGCAGCTACCTAGCTGGATCACAAACATTCTGCTGTTTTCCCCATATTATACCCCACAAAATGCTCTGCTTGGTTAAAAGACCTGGTATAACAGGCTTAAAGTCACATAAGCTAAAACTGGAATCCAAATTTTCTGTTCTCTTTTCACAACAATATATTGAATGACTATGAAGAGTTTCAAAGGATTCTCATCTAAAATCTTTGCTGCTAGATGCACAAGACCTATAGGAGAGAAAGTGACAGAGAGTTTTGCTTCTATCAGCATGTTGAGAACAATCTCTATTTCCATATGTTCACCTGATCCTAAACGTGTTATTTCGGTTGACTGCTTGATTTGGAAGTATGTGTGAAAGGAAAGGAGATATATCTCAAGCAAAATAAAACCAGTATGAAAAACTCAGGAACCATGGGGAAACAGTTAGGGTGGTTGGTGAAGCAAGATCTTAGTAACTGCCATTGGGCCATAAGAGGCATGAAGACCATGAATTACTTGGTTCAGTGCCAAGCACTAAAGAAGGAACACATGGAATTCCCCAAATCGATGCTCAAGAGAACTACTTACGTATGTGCATATATATGCATATAGGGGTGTGTGTGTGTGTGTGGGTGTGGGTGTGTGTGTGTATACACATACATAGGTATTTATAACGGAAAAGAAAACCAGTCCTAGCATATCTGGAAGTTCTTGTCCATGGGCCTGGGGAAATCACCCGAAAGAATTAACACAGCATCTGAAGACAGGATGGTTTTGCAAAATGTTAGAACTTACAGACAGCCAAGATCCATCCTCAGCCTCCATGGCCTCCTCTGAGCTTTGTGGACATACTCCAACCCAAAAGCAAACTCTAGGAAATTCCATCGCAAAAAAATCACCTCCAAGAATTTCTGGTTTAAGAGACAAAAAGCTAAATGTGGTATCCTTTTGGACCTGGAATGACATCATTAGATTGATGTCTGAACTTTGTGACTGACAAGCTAAATGACATTGGGTAAGACTTTCTGTGTCCTGGCTCCATCATCTGTAAAAGAGGGATAATACTTGAAGGTAGCTGATGGTATTCAATCACAAAATGTGAATTACAATGTTTATGAAAGCACTAGAGGATCTAAACATATACAAAATCCATGCAAGTAGCATCCACTCTCTTCTACAGTCCAACTTCTGTTAGGTTGGCATGTGAAGTCACTATAGGAGGTTATCATAGCAGCACCTCAGTCTTGTCATCTTAAGGGAAGCATATGTAATGGCCTCTGTGTTATATAGTTTTGTCAATGCTTAAATTGAGAATGGTTCCTGAGATCTTCAAGCTGGAAGGTTACAGTTTGCATTTATGTGTGAGACAAATGGGAAATGACTAGGAAAGTGACGAAGGCAAATACATAGCATTAGGGCATGATTCTCGTCATTGGATTAAACAGAAAACTACAAAGCTAAGAAAGAAGTGTTTTTCCAAGAGGAATACACCAGACGAAAAATACCAAAAGTGATCAAAAGAAATAAAAACAGCCAATAAATACATAAAAAATTATTCAATATTATCAATAATTTTAAAATGCAAAATAAAATTAAATAATACTTTATACATAAAATTGGCAAAAGTTTTAAAAATAAGTATACTCAGTATTTGAGAAGCTACCAGAAAAGAGGCACTTTCTTAGATTGCTGGTGAGTTTATAAATGAGTTTATAAGTGTCCTTTTCTCAGTGCAATTTGGGAATATATATCAAAAGCCTCAGAACTGCATATATACTTAGACCCAGTAAATTTTACTTCTTAGAATTTCTTCTAATAAACTGAGATGTTCAAAAAAAGACTTACAAGGTTGATGCAACAAAGCATTATTGTAATTTTGAAATAAATGGAAACAATTAATTGTCAAGTAATCAAAGACTGATAAAAAATTATGGTATTATTTATATATTTTTACTTATAAAATTGGAATTTTGGGTAGGAAAAAGCCCCTATATAATGCTGAAGAAGACTTATTACATAGAAAAGTGTTTGTAATATATTAAAACTGAAAAGAAGTATATTATAAAACTATGTACATTATTATATCAATGTGGTAGAAAGGAAAATGTATGCTTATAATGAATGTGTATGTATATGACTAGAAGGATGTACATCCAAATTCCACCCATGGTTGTCTCTGGGTGACAGGATTCAGGATGACTTTCATTTACTACCTTTTACTTTTCCATATTTTCCACATTTTCTATAATGAATAAGAATTACAATGATAATGAGGAAAAAACAATAAATTATATGATTTACATTTAAAAAATACTTTTACCTCCAGCCAGCAAAGTAAGGCTTTCCATAGGTTGGTCATCTGCCAGACCAAACAGCACATGCCTCCTTTCCCACCCCTGCCCCACCGCTGGTAAACCCTCAGTGGATAAAACACAAAGCTGATTCCCTCTCTATCTTCTCTTTATCTCTAGGCAGCAAAATGCTTTCAAGTTGAACTGCTGAATCCTTTCCTTTCTCTCCTCCGATGCAACACACAAGGATGATGAATAAATACGACCTTTCCAAATTGTTGAAAGTCAGTTCTATACTTTGTCATGCCACTTTCCAACTTCTGTTTCTTTGCTCATCCTGCAAAAAAATTATTTCCATAGAAGGACTCACAGAATACATAGTCAAAAACACTTGTCACTGCATCTTGAAGGAGTTGTCTTTTAAGGAAATAAAATTATGCTAAGGAATCAAATATGCCAGAAAACACTGAGCTAATGACCCTTCCCTGGCCAAGCCCATGAAAGGGACTACATAAGGTACATGGCTTGAGCAGCCTGTGCCATGCCTACCGTCAGTCTTCCCATTAATTATGACTCTCTGCCTTCAAGGCATGGGCTGGACTTGCCACAGACAGGAAGCTGAAGGCTTCCCAATGACACCTACCCCATGAGTACAGCTAATTTTACATGCAACACTCAGCAAGTCTGAGAAGTCCCTCAAGGCAAAATCATCAATGGGAAAATGACAGCAGCTTCCCATCACAAAAAGTCTCAAGTGAAAAGCAAGTTTCCATCTTATAAAAAATTGGCATAAAAAAATGATCCAGAAACTATTACTTCTGAGTCTCAAATGGCGGCTAGGAGGATAGTGCAGAGATATAACAGCAGAAAAGAGGGGCAGGAGGAAAACAATGGGGAAGGAGAGGGAGAAGAAACAGGACCCCAGAACTGCAAAGTGGATTCCAACCCCAAAAAAAGAGGAAGCAGAGAGGTGAAATTCCTTTGCAAGATCACAACTAAGGCAGAACCAGGACTAAAAAGCAAATACTTTGGCTTATGTTTTTCCAAGAAGACAAATTCTGGAAAATTAAATAATTCATTTCAAACATAGAAACAGACAATTATATACTGCACAGTATTTCAGTTTTATGCTCCCTCTAGTATCAACCTTTTAGAAATAAAAAATTTGTCTAAGGGGGTGGTTTCCCCTTCTATTCAATTCTCTTCCATGGAGGTATATCCATGACACTTAACTGCATCTACTTGTTCTGGCACCTAACCATACATTTCTCTTGAATTATGTAATGCATACATGAAAGTATGTCTTTATAGACACATCATAAATCTTTTAAATTTATGATTTCTATCTTGATTTTCTTTACTATCTCCCTAAACTTCGACTATTCTATTATGCAGACAATGGGTACTTGATACAACACTTGCATGGGGGGATGGGGGATGGACAGAACAGATCGTAAAAAGTAGTCCAGGGATTCTGCAACATATACCTTGAAAAACATAGCCGGAAAGGTAGGTACATGGAGCATCGCAATCCCTAGACCACAGCATGACTTGCTTCACCAGGAACTGAGGCCCCAAATTCTCAAATTGGGCATTTGCTTCACTCACATCACAAGACAGCAGTTATGAAATCACTCCTCCCAATTAAGCTGTTATGGTACATACGTAGTTTTCATATACATTCCCCTACAAAGCTCAAATTGAAAGAGTTGCTCGAGTGTGTATGTGTGTATGTGTGTGTATGTGTTCAGAAAGAGAAGAAAAACACTCATGGGTTGTGATTATACCATAAAGAAAGGGGAAAAAAAAAGTAACTCAAGACCTGGTATCTGAAGGAGGTATATTCAGGTTGGCTGCATTCATTGCCCTCTGTAAGCTAGGACTGATCTGGTTGCATGCTGTAGAGACCTGGCTTGCTGGAGGTGAAATGGGTCCCAGTCGCTGAACCATCATGGGACTGCTGGTGACCACTAGATTGTTGCAGCTGCCTTTTCCAATGGACTTGCACTGAGGCCCAAAGCCAAGAGCCCCTAAAAACAAATGAATCAGGTTAGCTTCCATGTCCCTCACATCAGAAATCAGTAAATACACAAAGGTGCACACTTATTTTGGGGCATATCATTAGAGACAGTCCTTGGATCATTTTTTTCAGTATTGGTGATACCAAAAAGCTTTCTCTAATTCCAGTGAAAAAGCCATAATGCTACATTAGAAACCTTTCCATGATCACCACTCATACAAAATGTGCTTATATTTTGCTCTTTCTATGTATGTGTCCAGTTATATCATATTTTTATAACCTCCTTATATAAAGGGTTAAGGTGGTAAGTAGATGGGATTACCTATATCAAACCAAGTTGTTTCTAGAGTAGATAATATCTTGAATCAAGGGAAGTTCATACTGCTGAAAAATCCTGTTTAACTGGTTTACTTCATTCTAAATCTAGCCTTCCAAAAAGCCTCTTTAAAAGGATATAGTCTGGCTGTATCACTCCAATCTTGATTTCACCCCTACATCCCAAAACATTGTCATTGGACATATACCCAATTACAAAAAAAAAGAAAAGAAAAGAAAAATCAGGATGAGACTGCTCTAAACAAAACACTCATTCTAAAAGCAACATGGTAACCAAATTTGACATAGACTTCGTTTTTATTAGTAACAACCTCCCAATGAGGTAAAATTTGGGACATACCCAAAAGAGGGAGAAAAAAAAAAAA
>JAQZBX010016723.1:0-18425 GCA_029593785.1 Cabassous unicinctus | reverse complement strand
CTATTCCCATATCTAATAAATGAAAATACCTATGATCTCAGTTTTTTAACAAATTAGGCTCTAAAATAGTCTCACAAATTCCCCATCTTTTTCACTGGTGTATTTGAGATCAGAGTAGGTGGAAAAGTGTCACTGCAATTTTCCTTAGCCCCAACGGGCACAATTTCCTATTTTGTTTTTCCAAAAATTAAATAAATAGACAAAAAGTGCCTCTACTTGTCATCTTTTGTAACATTTTCTTCCAAAAGCCCACAAAACCGAGGGGCAAAAAAGACCCCAGAGCAATCACCATGCTCATGTCAACGAAACCACATCTCAAAAATGCTAGTAGAGTCACAACATCTTTAGCTAGCAGGAACCCTGCTCTAGCCCAGCCCTTCCGGAAACTAAAATCAAAGGGGTAATTGATTTGTCCAAGTTCACACAGATTTTATGACAGAAACTGATTCCACCAGGGTATGTTTTCATGGCAACTGTGTGCTTAAGGTTAGGCTTTGGGATGCTTGGTTTCTTCCTTGGATAATTTTCATGATCATTAGCTCTGATTTTTTTTCCACATTTATATAAACTAGAACCTTTCTTCTACAACCCACCCCCCACTGTAGCTTATGTATGATCTACCTCCTTATGACTTGAAAGATCAGTTATAGATGTTCTTTCTGTTTTCATAAATCATTGTTGCACCATCAAGGTTTCATCTTGATACCAAGAGTGGTAGGTATATTTTTATTTACTGCATCAAAAATTTAGTTTCTTTACAAATCCCCACAAACTACATGTCATTTGCTTTTCAAATCCGCTTTTTATCTTGGTATAAGGCAATGTGATGGTTCAGTATATAAGACATCTGAATGCTCTCCCCAGGTTCCATGGCTACCAGACCTGCCATTAAATTCATCATCAAGTGTCAAGTATTCTGTCAAATTCAATGTCATATATTTATCTAAGGAACTCATTCATTTCATGCCTGTCTCCTCTGCAATAAAAAGGTATTAATGTCTACCTCTAAAACAAAGCTATATTAGCAGCTGGAACCGCACACCTAAGAAATGCTACTTGATGGCAAAGCATATTAATACCTTATTTTATCAAATCTAAGATGCCATCCATTATGAGACATACCATTAATTTTATGTACCAGTAAGAACAGGCACTTCCAATTAAACTAGTGCATGGCATCCAGGCTTCAGAGATGTTGAGATGTGAAAACATGTGCCCCTTAGGATCAATGAAATACCAATAAGATAGCTTTTTTAAAAAAGGTCTTTCAACTCTTATCGTGTTCACGCTTTTCTCCCTGCCTGGAATGTCCTTACCGACAAGCTAGCTTGTCTACCTAGCAAGCGCCTATGCATCATTTGGACCTCAATTCAAAAGTCACCTCCTCTATGACCACCACGCAACTGCCTCCTGGTCTAGCCAATTCCTCCTTTTGTTTCCCCCTTTTCCCATGACAGATCTGCTGCAGCACCTATCAGGCTTCCCAGGACCTGAGCTGTTTACATGCCGTCATCCTCTCCCCTTTTAAACTTAGAACTTTTTCTTAGGAGGTACCGGGAATTGATCCCGGGACCTCATATATGGGAAGCAGGCACTCATCCACTGAGTTACACCTGCTCCCCTATACTTAGAACTTCCTGAAGACAAAATCTTTGTCTGAGTCTTCTCTTTCTTCAGCACCTAGCCCAGGGCCTGGTACACAGTACACAATAAAGTCTCTCCTGAAGTTAAGAATGAATGACTGAGGATAAAAGATTTTATAAGTGAATATTAACTACTGACAGGTTATTTCCACTGAAACTCTCCCGGTTTTCTTTCTGTAATATGGTGCCATTTTTTCAAAGCACTCCATCTAAGTTAATCCTTTGATGCTTCTCCACAATTCTGCTAATTAGCCTGAATAGAAGATGAAGCTAGTGGGAACAGTAATTGTAAATCCATCTTCCTGGGCCAGAATTTTACACTGGCCAAGGCTGCCTCTAAATCCTCTAGCCTGGATTTGTACATTCATATGTTTTTCTCTATAATAAAGAAACACTAATCCTTCCCTCCTTGGGGGTCTCCATTATTTTTTACTATACCACCCCCTACTTCCAAATTCACTGGTCAACTCTGACCTCATCTACCCATAGAGGAGTGACAGCTTCTGACACGTTATCACATTTGGCATGCTTACTGCTTGAGAATGAATGGTAAATTTCTTGGGAACACGTCATGGTTGTGGCACAGCTATGAGAATGTACTGGAAAATGGTATAGTATTTTTCACAAATGGGGACAAATAATGGTTTGACCAGGAGGACTGTGCTCAATGCAAACATCTAACTCTTTAAGGTCTTCATACTGTCAAGTAGAATGAACACCTCAAGACTCAGAATCGTGTTGTGCTTTGAAGTGGGGCCTCTGGTTGTGACCCATCTCTGCTTGCTGTGTGACTTGGGCAAATTAGGTAACATCTGTGTGCCCCATCTTTTTGTCTACAGCTTCTCCACTGTAAAACAGGAATAAAAATAACAACACCTCATAACACAAATAAAGGACTCAGCACATTGCCTATCACAAAGGAGGAACTCAATGAACATTGGCTGCTATTGCTGTTGTTATTGTTGTTATTAATATTACATGCCTGTAAAAAATAAAATAAAATAATAAATAAATAATATTGCATGCCTGTCATTGCTTTTTGCTCCATTCCCTTTCCTTAAGAAGAAAACAGTTCTTTATAATTCCTTGCATAAAACAAGATTTTAAATGATGCTGTTTAATTCTCTACCCATTTCCAATGTTCTTTTTGCTTTAAGCTCGATGCCAATTTGTTTAAAACCAGGTGTCATCAAAGATAGAAGAAAAAGTTTTCAATTGGCCAAGTTTGAATGTTCCTTGGCTTGTCATTCCCTGAAAACAAACCATACAACTTCTCTAACTACCAGATGTGCCAACTCCTTGTGCACTGGTTTTCATTTTGAAATACCGCTTATTTTTAGAGACTGCACAATGTTTTTTAAAAATATGTTTATGCTCAAGTAAGGGCTCGAGTGGATGGCATTCTGAGTACCACATGCATTCTAGCCAAAATCACTGCATGCTGTGGGGAAAGCAAACATTCTGCATTTTCAGGTTTCTGAACTGAAAGGTCATCTTAGCAGGGCAAAGTTTTAAATTAACGTCTTCATTAGTTAAAAGGGTTCTCTTCAAGTCAAACCATTGATTGTGTCACAATTATCTCTGGTACAGCTGCATCCTTCAGAATATTTATCCACTGGTTCCTCTATAATGACTAGATACGGGGGTAGGTGGGGCAGTGAAGAATGCATATGGGGCTAGAGGGAGCAATGTGTTTTTTGCTGTTATTGTTCATTCAACCAATATTTACCAAACTATGAGCCAGATATGTTACTAGAATAACATTTTTTTAAAAATCCATGTTACTACACAACAGCAACAATGAACCCTGTTAAACCATGAACTATAGTTAAAAACACAATTAATAAAACTGTTCTTTCATTAATTTAAATAAATCTACTACATTAATGCAAGGTATTAGTAATAGAGTGGTATATGGGCTCTCTCTAATTTATACATGATTTTTCTGTAAACCTATGACTTCTCTAATTTTAAAAAAAATGAGTTTTTTTAAATGTACTGTGATGGTTAGGCCAATGTGTCAACTCGGCCAGGTAATTGTATCCATGTGTTAGGTCCAGCAAGCACTGGGCTAATTGTAATACAAGAGCATTTATGGACTTCGATCACCAGTGAGTTTACTGAGTGGATGGCTGGTTACATATGCATCAATCAGGGAGATTGCATCAGCAATGGGTGACGCTTTTATCCAATCAGTTGAATGCCTTAAAAGGGGAAGTGATTTCAACATTCAGAGAGAATTTCCCAGCTCGTCTTTGAACAGCCAAGTTCTCCCAGAAACTCATCAAGGACCTTTCATTGGACTTTCATCGGAGGCCCTGGTTTGCAGCCTGCCTGCGGAATCTGGACTTGTGCATCCCCACGGTCACGTGAGAGACTCTTATAAAATCTCATATTATTGACAGATATCTCCTGTTGATTCTGTTTCCCGAGAGAACCCTAATATATGTGCTTTCATCAATTGTAACAAATTGCCACACCACTGCATTTTTAATATTAGGGTAGTATATGAGAACCCTGTACTTGATGCATGATTTTTCTGTAAACCCACAACTTCTCTAATAAAAAATAATAATAAAATAAATAAATAAATAAAATCCACGAGTCAGGGCCTCCATGGAGACAGCAGTGCGTAAAATGGACACGGTTCATATACTGTAACTTTTTGATTAGGGTCAAATGATTTAATAAGAGCAATGTTTATATGATTCAACTTAACACATACACAGGCATTATGGAACCAGGAATAATACATAGGAGGGTTTGAATCCAGCCTCCATCACTCACTGGCTTTGTGATATTGGGCAAGGTCCTCAAGGTCTCTATGCCTCAGTGTTCTGTTCCTTAAAATGGAGACAACAATAGTATCTAACTCATAGCGTTGCTTTAAGGAGTAAACGAGTTACTTTATATTAGTATATGCCTCACCATCTCTAAAGATCAGGTTTTTTTACTGTGGCTTTTACCTTTAAAAATTCTAAACCTACAGAAAAGTTGCATGAATAGTATAATGAACTCCAGCTCTATCTATCTATCTATACATCTCTCTCTATATAAGCTTATTATTGTTATTATTAGTATTATCATCAATTTGTCGAACCCTTTAAGAGCAAGCTGCAGGTTTCATGCCCTTGTCCCCTAGATACAGAACCATGACACAATCATCAAATTCAGAATATTTAACAGTGACATAGTACTAGTATGCAATTACTGTCTATGTTCAGATTTTACCAATTATCCCAATAATCCTTTTACAGCAACTGTTTTCCAATCCAGACTCATGGATTACAAGAAAAGGTTTTGAGACTCATGCTGAGGTGGGTCTCCGAGAAAATGTTAGTAAATCACGAGACACTGCAGGTAGATGGAAAAGTGGAAAAGTCGGAGGAATAAACGTGTTACAGCATAGACGTTAGGAGCATAGGTTTGAACCCTAGCTCCACGACTTCAACTGTGTGACCTTGGCAAGTTAATTAAGCTCTCTTGTGTCCTGATCTCTAAAATGGGGCTAATGCTAGTACTTACCTCAAAATTGTGAGGATTAAAAGATCTAATATATGTGATGTAGTTAGGGCCTAGCATTTAATAAGTGCATTGCATGTGTTAGTTATGTTTTATTAAAGACTATCTTTGATCCCTTTCTGATATTGTTCCCAGCACCTCTTTTCTTCTGAGTGATCAGGGCCCACATGCTGATACCTTCCTGCCCAAGATCTACTGCCACATATCACAACATGCTAATGGGCTCTGAATGGGCTTTAAGCTTTGGGCCTCTCTCTTTCCTCATCTTCATCATAACTTACTCTCAGTCGACTGTTATAGAAAAGAATCTTATTGTTTTTTCAGACTAAAGTGTCAGTGGCTTGCCAAACACGTGAGGAACATTTTACTATGAAATAATACAATAATAGGTAATACACACACACACACACACACACACACATATATATATATATATATATACATTTTTCAAGTTTTAGCAGGAAAGACAGGATGGAGTATTTTGCAAACCTCTCAAGGATACTCCTTTGCTGTGCAAACCTGTTTTATGTAAGCCTGGCCCTTTATTCCTGGTGAGTCTGTTCCACACACAATTGAGGTACGACTGAAAGCCAATTTAGATCATTTGCAAATGAAGTTGTTATGACTTTGAGGCTCAAATCTTTCAAATATTTCTAAGTTCTAAGCACCTATTGACCCCTAACTGGTAGACTTCCTCTAATAAATTCAAATCAATGCCTGATTGAAAATATGAGTCCTACATCCCCTTCAAAACTAAACAAATCTCAAATGCTTTTGGAAAATATCTTGATTTTGCAGAGAAAACAGGGGGTGGTCTCCACAGCCAGTTATGGATGTGACTCGAGTCATCTGGCAGGTGAATTTTACATGTCAGCCTTGGCTTCCTGGTCTCTAGAAGAGAGAGAATACTACTTTGCCTGCATGGTTGTTCCAAAGACTAGAGATAACATATATTACATATCTGCTCAATAAAAGGTAGCCATTGTTTTTTTACTGTGAAGGCTTCTAAATAAAAGCTTTAAAAATAATGCAAATTGAGCCATATGGGGGAATAATTATCCTATTTAATTGTATTTGCTCAAAGTGGTAGGAACACCTCTTCCTAGCCGCTGGTTTGGAAGGAGAGAAGTAGGAAGTGTCCCTCACTACACACTTGGCCTCTCCCTGCCAAAATAAGACTAACTGGAAGTAAGGAGCTAAGGAAGGTCCTCTCATTCTCCTCTTAGGACCAAGGTTACCCACAGAGACAGATCTTCTCTGCGCCTCCATGAGGTAAGCCATACCTAGGAGCAAGCTGTAGGTTTGTCCCAGCGGGGTTGTCCCAGCAGGGTTGCCCTGGGCAGGTGGGTAAGACTAATTCTGAGTCTCAGCCAGCAGGCCCATTGGGCTCTCACACAAAGCTATACCTTCAAACAAAACCTCAATCAGGAAAAAAGGGGATATTCTGGTGGGGAAGAAAAAATATGACTTATCGTGGACCCCCTCTCAGACCCCAATATTATCATTAGGAATTATGACATATAAATTTCATCTCTAAGGTTTATTAGCTTAGCATATATCAAGCATTGTCTAGAATGCACCAGTTCTCTCATATGGGGAAATAGCTTTATTGACATTTTAAATTCAAAGAGTCAAACAATGCAGAAGTGTGTAAAGAAAAAGATCACATTCCCACCCCTCTCCAAATCCAATCTATTAAGATATTCAGTTCTAACAGCTGAGTGTGTCCCTTTCCACATTTTTCTCTAAGTTCATACAAAGATGAACCTGTATGTTGTAATTCTGAAAGCCATGAGAGTTAGGCATACTGCTGAGATCATCAGACTATGCCTGCACTGACTGAGAATAAAGTCCCCAAACTAACACTGCAAGTGTTAAAATATTTAACATCCTAATACACATACTCATTTTTATGTTATGATAAGATATGAGCCCACCAATAACTAGGTACATGAGCAAAGCACTTTATCAATCTGAGTCCTTCCTCGTTCTAAAATAGGACAAGAATCAAGTATATAAGACACCTTTTAAAAGTACAAGCTTTTCACTATACAAGGGACAGGCACCCTTCTATTTTTTCCTACGCAAAAGCAGATCAAAGAGGCTGCTATGCAAACACAGATCATCAGATTCCCCATCCCCCAGCTTTCACTCATACTCCTCCTTAGAACTAGAAAGAAGAAACACTTGCATACCAAACACACTAACCTCATTATGTAGTGTTTTATCATATTTGTAATGTTTCACTGCTGAGCTACAGTAGTAACAACTTAATGAATATATGTGAGTGTGTAGTGTGTTACGCTGACATATAGTAAGGCATGGGTAAATGGCTAAGAACACCAAAGGATGAGAATCAGAATGAAATAACTGGCTTCTATATTCAGAGGCAAAGCATCTCAATTTGTCAAATGTTATAAATGTTCAAATCTGCAGAAAAGTTATGGGAGATAAAGAATGCTAGAAATAGCATCCTGCCTCCTTTCAGCTTACAATCCCTAGAGATAAGACATACTCCCCTAGGAACAATCAGATAATGATACTGGACTGCATAGGATTAAGCATGAAGCTCAATCACAGAGACAAGAGTTAAGAGAAGGGGACAATTTCTATGTACCAGATATTTCACTGAAGAAGAATTTTAGCTATAAAGGACTTTCCCTAAGTTCTTGAGGATGGTCAAAGGTGTTAAATGACAACAAATAAGGCAGGGTCATGGAGAAGTCCATGACCCTAATACAACAATGTTAGAAGTTAAACATGTCTCTCTCACAGGACTTCTCAGGGCCTTTAAAATGCAAATTCATATACTAAATCCCCCAGAGGAGCAAATAATATGCAAAATGTATTTGTTTAGGGAGGTTTTTTTACCCCTAGAAAATCACCCAAGACAGGTATTCTAAAGACACATTTTGGAAAAAAAATGGACTAGATCATGAAGGAAGAATGTGATATCACATGAATGAGAAGAAAACAGTACAGTGTGAAGATGGAAACAGAAGGGAGGAGGCACAGAGTGTGTTGGGAGGAGTGAGGAGGAATCAGGGCTGTCTGCAAGAGGGGGCTCTGACCAGAGCAAGGAAGGAGACAGAGCTTGGAGGGTACAAAGTGACTTTAAAACTGGGCATTATCATATTCACTACCAATTCTAAACCTCGCTGCACATTAGCATCACCAGCGAAGCTTTTCAAAAATTCACATTCTTCCACTCTACCCTAAATGGACTAAACCAAATGATGCTGGTGCAACTGGCCTGCAGACAGGCATTTGGGACCCTGTGCTGTAGGCAGTGGTGCATCCCAATGGAAGCAGAAGTCACCTAAGATTAATCTGGTGGAGATGGGGCAAAAGACTGGAGGTGTACATGAACCTGAAGCTGAAAGAACAGTAAGGAGGCCACAGAGCGGTAAATGACAGAACAAGAAGGCAATGGTTATGGAAGCAAGCTAGAGTACGATTTAGGGTTTTATAATTGGTTGATAATGATTGAGGAGAACAAGTGTTTCTTAGAAAAGGAGGGTTCATATAAAAACTATTTTTGTCATCCCATTCCAAAGTAAGTCACTTTATCCTAGCCAATAAGTAGTCCAAATCCAAACCCAGACTGATGGAGATTCCCATGAATCATGCAATCTCCCACCACTTTGCCCTCAGGAGTTCTGCTGGTTGAATCTACCACGTTAATTCCACAAAGAAGAGTATAACTTTCACACTAACACTCTTCAAACTTTAGTCAGCATTCAGGAATGTTGGCCACAAAGTATGGAATCACCAGCATTACTCATTGCACTTTATCCATGTATCAAATGGAATCACATTTATATCCTGAGAGATTAAAAATATCATATTCCTTTCTGTACCTATCAGTGTCCTGTATTCCTGTATATGGAGCCTCAATTTTGCTCCCCACCACTGCAGCACTCCCGATAAGATGTTATTAAGAGTCCACAGCTCTGAGCACCTCATAAAGCTGTAAAGATAAATAAAACAATACACCCAAAGTTTATACTCTAAAGTCCCATCACTCAGCTATTGTACATCAATTATCAACTAATTAGTAGAGAGTGCTTATGCTGACCCCTCTGTTCTCTCTTGTAATGATTTGCCAAGTTAACTGAGAGCTGCTATGCTCCACAGAGACTCATAGTATAGCAAGAGTATTAAATAAAGTTCACCAACAATTAGCCTAGAAAACCAAAGAAGAAATGTAAGCACATTTTACTGCTTTTCCCGTGACAAATTTTCCAATAATCCCATGGGAAGAAAGGAGATATATTTGTTAAATAAGCAAATCACAATTCTGAAAAACAGAAATACCAAATACCAGCACAATTTAGTCACTTTTTGCTCACCGATCTTGTATTCACTTATTGTGTGCCTGCTCAGTGCTAGAGACAATAGGGACTGAAAATTTATAGATGACTCAGACAATTCTTGCTTACAATCTTATTTAACAGCTTAAACCAAGGTTTATCCATTGAATTAATCTGTGAAAATATATGAATTTAGATGAACTTATTATACTTACTCTATAAAAAGAGGAATTCCATCTAATAAGAAAGGATGATAAGAAAGGGAGGAAGCACACTTTAGAAAGAGAAAACTGCATCAGTGTCCCAAATGCTTCATCAACAGATTGTATTTATCAAGCACTACCCGCTGGCTTGGTGCTGCACTGTAGGGTTGAAGTCCTGGCCCTTGGACTAGTCCTCAAAGAGCTGCCACCTAGTTGATGAGAGTCATAACTGATGCACACAAAACGGTCAGGAAACAGTAAACCTAAATGCTGGGCACAGCAAAAGTTCAAACAAGAAGAAGATCTGTACGAGCTGCAGAAGGCACAGTGGAGATGAGGTCTGATCCAAGTCTTTTAATGGCTGGGGTAAGGGGACCACATAGAAAGAGGACTAGCTAAAGCAGAGTGAGGGGGATGTATTGGGAAAGTGCTGTGGAAGCAGCAAGGCATTCACGTTCTTATTAAAGTGATATCAGATTGCAGAGGGCATCCAAGGCCAGCCCTACCCCACCCCCCAAAAAGTAGGTTTTTAAGCATGGGTGTGATGTGTTGAGGGACTATGAAGAGGACAGTTTAACTCTTTTCAGCATACAGAGAAGCAGAGCAAAGACTGAAGGCTGGAAGTCTAGCTAGGAAGGTTTGCCATGATTTCAGGTTGAAATGATGAGGGCTCAACCAGTTCAGGCAGGGGCAATAGGAACTGAGCAAAGAGAAACCCCAAATGACCTTATAAAGAAAATAAATAAAAGAGGTGTTGAAGCACCTTTAAGAAGTACTAGATCCATTTCCCCACCCAACCCTGTGCAAAAAAAAAAAAGAAGTACTAGATTCCAACCTTTCCCCATATATCAAGATCGTGTTTCCTCTAAGCTGCTTTTTTCTCCAACTCAATCAAAGCAGAGACTGGATGAGAAATGGTAAAGCTGCCTACTGGTGAGACCCCTCATTGTAGAGAACAAAGACTGGAATCACTCTGTGAGAGGTTAGGTCTCAAGAAATATTTTTGAACCAGTGAAAAAAGAATATGACTTTTAGGGCAATTCTTAAGGCAAGTATAATTCAAGCCTACAAGAAGTCGAGAAGTTCCCTCTTAAATGTGTGTGGGTCATGATGTGGAAGGAAGACAAGAGGTCCCTGGTGAACAGAGCTGTTAATACCTCCTTGTCTCTAAATAGCCAAACGTCATCAAATACTACTAGTTTGCCACCTCTCTCCAAACTCCCTCCTGCCACACACGTGCACGCACACACATTCAATGTCAAGGACAGTAGTCTACATCACTCAATATAAATCAATGGGACTTTTTTTTCAGGTTCTAAGAGCTGGTTCAGAGGCAAGATTCTAGTCAATCCTTCATATTAGATATAACCTCTTCATATCTAAAAGGCATGGCTTATATAAATTATCATTAAAAGTTGCTAAACTGCCTTAGTTTTTCCCCAAATAGTAATTCCTCAGAATTGTCCAAAGAGACACATACTGCATTATAAGTTTTTTCTGTTGTACATTCTTTATGGACTTGCAAATCCAGATGGGATGTTCAGAAGCATCAATCCCAGGGAAAAGGTAAATAGTTATGGAGATCACATTCTTTTGCATTAAAAATAAAGTTAGCCATATTTCTAAGAAACAGGAAGTGTGTCCCCAAGGCCTCCCAGGGCTACTCAGATGTCTCATCAACCAGATATCCTTTACCACCCTAGACTGCAGAATTTTCACTGTGCTCCAAAGCTCATTCAGCAGCCCAGGTATACAGCAAGAAAATTTGTTAAGATATTATTTGTGTTTTGTACTCCTTTATCTCAGAGGAGGTTATTATAAGAGGGTTAACAGTAGATGCTGCTTGAATTCATCCTCTTTGTTAGCTGTGTGTAGAAGCCTAAATTCACTAAGCTTATGCCAGGTGCTCTGGAGATCATAAGGAAAGGGGGGGGAGTGCCTATGAGGAGGAAGACAAGAGAAGGGGAGACAGAGACTGACTGAAGCCTGTGAGGGAATAGCAGTCTGATGGGTCCTCAAGTAGTGGGACCAGTGATCTCTCCTTCGGCAGCTTCCAGGGAAGGCAGTGGGGGTAGAGGGTACGGCTGCCTGGCAAACCTCCGAAGCCCAGACCCTAGGTCCTTGGACTCGGTGGTACCCCAATAAAAGACATATTCTTAATCTTAATCCATGTTCCCGTGGGTATAAACCATTTGTAAATAGGACCTTTTGAAGATGTTATTTTTAGTTCAGATGTAACCCACTTAATCAGGTTGCATCTTAATCCATATTACTAGAGACTTTATAAAGAGAAGAAACCAGAAGCCAGAAGCCAGAGAAGGTCACACAGCCAGAAGCCAGAAGTGAGCACAAATGGGAAGAACAGACACAAGGAAAGCGAGATCATCACGTGATGGGAGGTAGAGATGCAAACCAGGGAACCCCAAGAATTAAGGCAAGCCACCACCAGAGTGCCACAGACACTGAGTAGAAAGCACAGCCCTGCTGACACCTTGATTTGGACTTCACATTTTGGAAGCCATGAACAATAAAATCTTGTTGTTTAAGTCAACCCATTGTATGGTATTCATCATAATAGTCTGGCAAACCAAGACAGGCTCCCTTCACCTCCAGCAAACGCGCCTGTGCCCAAGCACTACACAGAAGACTTCTAGAGACACATGTGCTTGGTCAAGGGGCCTGTCAGCAGTAAACCAGATGGACCAAAAACCAGAAAAGACTCTTGGAACTTTCTGCTCTGTAGAAACACACTGGGACCTTGGCATACCTGGGTAGGGTATCTGGTAGGCCCAACCAAAAATCACTACAATTAAATTTCCCACTAACCAGAAAGATGAGGTCCTGGAGTTTGATTTGTTTTGATATAAAGGAAATAATAATTTAAAGAACCATTTATTGTATATGTGAGTTGGTAGAGTAAGTCATACCAACTACAGGTTCATTAAAAATTGGAAAGATAGGGAGGCTGAAATAGCTACCTTTTGGTTCAAACAACCTGCCATTATATAAAATTACATAACTGTAACCAAACTACCAGAACATAAAAACAAAATTCTAACATCACAAATCTCAATACACAGGCAACCTGGCTGGGAGCTGCATAATGTAAGTTCCCTCTGTTTCTTTTACTTAATGTTATTTTTCGAACTCGTAAGAGAGCTAGAGCAATCTCAGAACCTCTATAAACATGACTGGAATGTGAGTTGGTATTAAACTAAATGTGACTGTTTCATCTCTACATCGTGTACTGAAGCTAACTCAGACACAGTACCAGCAATAATTAATAATTTTCTAAGGCCAAACAACAAGGAAGAGCACTGCTTTCAACCCAAAACTATTCCCATCAAAACAAAAAAAGTAATCACAATACAGACTGATGTCACTATGACAAATCTACATTGAGAGTCGTGTTTATACTCTCCCTGAAGTACTACTTTTTAAAGGAGTAGTAATTATTTGTTTGAATTTGAATATTACAGCTGAGAATAAATGTGAAAACAATGTTGAAAGCTAAATGAGTTGAACACTCATTTCCTGAATAATATGCAAATTCTTAGAAGAGTATGAATAAGCCATCATAGCCTACGTAACATGCCGTGGTTTTAATAAAGAAACCTGGAACAAGTAAAATAAAATCACTGCCCAATTATCAAAGGGTCAATTAAGTAGAGTCCTTAACTTGGTGGTTAGTAACGCCCCTTTTGACTGCTCCAGGTGAAACAAATTATAAACTCTGCCAGGATTTTCTCTCCTCTTTGCTCTAAACATTCCTTAACAAAACAAAAATAACTGCTAAAGCAGATGACTCAGTTTAATTTTCTTGTTGCAGGATGAGAGGAACATGAACCTTGAAAAAACCAACCTACAGTTTGGAATAAAATATTACAACAAATTCCTATAAATCCCTAGGTGGTATTATCTCCTTACTGTGGGCAAAAAAAAAGTTATGAAGGTATCTCTAAATTATTTTCGAGAAGGGAGATTGTTTAAACATTAATCTTAGCGAGATCGTTCTACCTCTAAATTTTCAAAGTGGAGTCAATTTAACTTGCTTCCAAACCTAAAACATCTAAGTCTATGAAATTTTAGCCTTTAGGGATATGAATGTTTCAGATTCACAGTACTTTGAGAAATTAAATTATGTTTTAAGGCTGAAGGATTAGTGAGAAAATAAATCACTTTGGCCAAATTTCACACATATCCCCTTCTCTTTCTTCTCTCTTACAGCTATTAAACACTGGTTAGCCAAGCCTACTCTCTGAAATACTGATCTTGTGAAATATCCAGAAAAAAAATAAAAGAAAGCATCTTTCCCCTTTCCCCTCCCCCTCCTCCTTCTATCAGGCATACTGAGCTATCTGTGGTGAAACCATCTAAAGCATCTTTTCTCCCCTCCCCCTCCCCTCCTTCTCCTCCTCTTCCCCCACCCTCTCCACCACCTCTTCCTCCTTCTTCTATCAAGCACACTGAGCTATCTATCGTGAAACCATCTAAAGCATTCAGAGGAGATTTTGCTTGGTATTTGGAATTCTAGGACCAAGCCAGTGAGAAAGAAAAGGGAACCGAAGACCTCCTCCTTCCTGTTTAAACACAGTGAGCACCTTTGTTTGGAGAGATTTTCCCACTACTTTCTTTCAAAAATGTGTCAATCAGAGTGGTTTGGAGGAGGGTGGGAAGATATGGCAACTGGAATAGTTGTTATTATACCTCAGGGGAGAAGGCAAGGGGACAGGGATTGAGAAACCTTGCCTCATAAACGTTCCCGGTCACCTGACACCAGCAGCTTGCGGTATGCTAGAGGACCTCCATCCCAAGGAGGAAAGAAGAGAGTCGGAAAGAAATGTGAAAAGATGACAAATAATTCAGCTCGACTTGTTTTTTGACACGTAGCCTTGAAAAGAACAATTTTACCTCGGCAACTTGGCAAATGCAAACTGATTTTTTGATAAGTTATAACATGCATTTTACTAAATGCATGAAGGGATAGGGGAGAGAAAAGCCAGGTATCCGAAGACGGGGAGGTTGTAAGGTCTCTCTTTTCTGTGTCATTTTTGTTTAGTTGGTCAAATGAAAATCCAAAACCATATAATTAGATGGTTGTTTATACATGATTAAGCATGAGCTCATTGGACTTTACATGCCAAAAAGTCAGAGATGTGGTTAAAGGCAAGAAGGAACTATTAATAAAAGGAAATAAAGCTGTAATACATTTTTCACTTATGAATAAAAATAATTCAAAGGTTTCTAGATGGAAAAAGAGAGAAGAAATCAACCCTAAGTAGGGGCAAGAAACCAGATAATTTTATAAATGGTTAGAATTCATGAGATATAAAAACACGTAAGCCACCGGTATAAAAACGCTTTTCCTCCTTTAGGATTCTAATCCTATTTTTGTTTCTCGTAAACTTAACTCACAATGAGAACATATAAAACTTACCTGTATTATATTTCTTTAGAATTGTTCTGGAAAATATTTAAGCAAGAACATGTTGTTCACTTAAAAGAGTTATTTGTTCTTCATAACTGTCTTCACCAATAATCCTCTCTGGAGAAACCAATAGCTGCCCTCTTACTTCAAAAAGGCAAGTGTCCTTTCATTTTTCACAATTGAAGAATTTTTCTTCCCAAAGCAAAGTGAGCCCATTGAAAGCAAGGTTTGGTGACCATAAGCTTCATAAAGGTAAGGCAACCCTCACAGATCCCCCAGAGGTTGGGACTCTGTAGAGCAGTCAATCAACGGCTCATAGAGATCAAACACCAAGCTATGGGTGAGGTCAGTGGGCAAGTCATCCAGAAGACAGAGAGAATGAACTGACCCAGGATCAGCTACTTACCTGCCTTAGGAAGGGTCTGCAAGCCACTACTGCAACCTCCCCAGACTGGGAAAACACAACAATTCAGGTTACCTCTAGAGGTTACCCAGGCAAATGCAAAATGAATCCCAGAAGTGGTTCAAATGTGTGTGTTATTTTCTACAACCAAACAACTATTTAGTTAATCAATGATGTGACTAGTACCTTAGTGTAAAATTGTGGGACATTATTGTACATTATAACTGATTGATCAGAAAGACACCAGATCTAAAAGTAGAAAATGAATACAGCCCAAAAGAATTCTAAGACACATTACAGCTGGGGTTAAAATGGATCTAATAGTGTTCAAAATGCCCACAGTGTCAAGAAGCATAAACAATAATGACTTTTACAGTCTGACTCTGAGGCCAAGGTCTCTAAACCACACCAATTCCCAATGTGTCAAGAGGGACAGTTCAATCTCAATCCTTCTCTCATTCTTTCCCTCTCAATCCATCTTGCTCTCTCTCTCAATCCCTTTCTTCTCAACCCATCTCTTCTCAATCCCTCTCTCTCTCTTTCAATCCCTTTCTGTATCAATGTGAATATCAACAATTCGGACTCTCAGAACAATCTTCAATTATGGGCATGCATGTCCATTGGAACTTAAGCAGAATACTCTGCATCTAAGCCTATATGATAAACTACAAACTGTAGAAACTCCTAAAAAGCTCATTTCCAAGAAACTAAGAAAATCCTAGAGTGCATATCTGAAAAGGCATGAAATTTTGAGACAAAGCACAGTACTCATAATTTATTTGTATTCAGTACTTTGTCCTAAAGATACTTTTCAATTATTGACCTTATTTAGTCAAATTCAGTTTTTAAGATTCCTTTGAGTATTAAAAGCCACCAAAAGCTAAGGGGAAATTATACTTTCATAAAACGAACTCTTTCTGTGCAGAAAATTCATGGATTTTTGCCTTTAATGTTGAAGTAAGGGGGGAAAAAAATCCCACTAAATTAATATATATTGATTATTTTAAACAGTTTAATATCTGCTATAGTTCCAGATAAGAAATGTGATAATTTATTCCTAAACAATGTGTGGCATGTAACTCAAAACCGTTTTTCATCAATAATTAATATTAATAATTAACAAGTATAAACAACAAAAATACCTTCTGGAAATGTTTCAGTCTGGTCCTTTCCTCATTCCACAGCCTGTCTATTGCCCCTCTTTACCCTCTATTTTGGGTTAATAACTAAACTTCCCTCATCTCTGACATGCAACACTACCCAGCAGCAATCTTCCCAAGAATGCACTCACAAATACATAAGATCGAAAAGAATAAAAGTCTTATCAAAGTCACCTGAATCTGGAACACTACTTTGTAAATCAGCATCTGAAGTTATAATCCACTTAACAGTGAATTGTTTTTTTTTTCCAGCAAGGACAGAACCCTGAAGAAAGTTCACCCCAAACACCTATTCTCCTACCTAAAAAATGGATTTTTTATGTTTTCAATCCAAGGATTGACTTAGGAAAATAAATAGTCCTCTAGAGATTTGCAGTGAAAGGGAAGGATAATACAAAAGATGCTCATTTAAATAGGCCAGAAGCAATGTAACAGGATTTTATTTTACTTTATTTTATTTTATTCTGAAGAGCATCATTTGTCTTTTTAAAACTACATTGTTATTTTCTCCATTTTGATTGTCTAGTGAATGGCATCTTCAGAGTCAAATGCATTAGACCTTATACCAAATTAAAGCATTTTACCATCTCCCTCTTACCTTTTTCAGCCACCCTGCCCTAGCTCCTGAAATTTAACATTTTAAATCCACTGAAATCACTCTTTTTCTGCCATTAATTCCATCATCGAAATGAATATTATGTAGCTAATATCATAAGAAGTTCATAAACCTCAACATCATCTTATATTTTAACTTTACAGCAAATACAAATTTCAACAATTCCTAATTCCCTCCTTCCACATACCTCCATTCCACACATTACCATTATTCTTCCTGAAGTGAACACAATCATCAGCAAAAGCACTTCATGTTTAAATTATTCATGTTCACAGGATGTTTGGTCATTGACATTCAAAAGGGTTAGAAGGAAGATGTCCTCCAGTGTGGAACCTCCACAGGCAGTGTCTGTTTGTGTACAGTGTGGGCACCGAGGTGTTTACAGCTTGCTCTTTGCTGGGGGCCTCAGACAGCTGTGCAGAGTACTTTGCAGACATTTCCAGAGCTACTTGCTCTCTGGTTTCATAAAGTACATGCAGGAACATTCAGGGACTGCTAGGACATGCTGGTGTGCACCGAGGAAAGCATCTGACAAACGCGGCATAGAAACAATGTCTCCCTTCAAGTGGAACTGCTGGTGAAGTCAGCCGGCGCTGGCCGGCGCGCACAATGCTGGGCAGGTCATTAACTTGCCTGGTTCGGAGCAGACGGCGATGAGCTCACCCACCTTTCTGGAAGCACTATTTTAGTTGCTGAGTTTATACAAATAAAACCTGTAATTTTCTAATGGCTAAACTAGGAATGTGTTCTAAAATAGCTAACTCTCTGGGAACTCTGCAGAAGATACATCTACAGTCTGTTGTTCAAGTTTGCACAGTATCTTTATAATAGCTACATATGTATTACATTGAAAATAGGGAACAACATAAGCAAGCCAGGAATTTTTTTTTTTAAGTTGGGTGGTTACTGCTGCATTATATTTTGTCTCTGCCGCCCCCCCACCTTTTTTTTTTTTGCCTAGGAAAGAGTAAGTTAGTCATTACACAAAGCAGTTAACATTTAACTTGAACACTGGGAATGCTTTAGGTCTCAGTTCCATCCCCACCCCCTTTTTTTTTTCCTTATAGCAAAAATAGCTTCAGGAAAACTCTTCCTAATTATCAATGATCCTGGAAGAGATATGGTGGGTACATCAAT
>JAQZBX010016722.1:20877-36326 GCA_029593785.1 Cabassous unicinctus | reverse complement strand
GGTCTCAACAGTGGGCTTAAAATATTCAGTAAACCATATTGTAGACAGATGTGCTGTCATCCAGGCTTTGATGTTCCATTTATAGGGCACAGGCAGAGTGGATTTAGCATAATTCCTAAGGGCCCTAGGGTTTTTGGAATGGTAAATGAAACTTGCCAGCTGCATCAGCCCCTAACAAAGGAGCAGCCTGTCCTTTGAAGCTTTGGAGCCAGCCATTGACTTCTCTCTAGCTGTGAAAGTCCTAGACTGGCATCTTCTTCCAATAGAAGGCTGTTTCATCTACATCAAAAATCTGCTGTTTGGTGCAGCCACCTTCCTCACTTAGCTTCGCTAGCTCCTCTGGATAACTTGTGGCTTCTAGATCAGCACTTGCTGCTTCACCTTGTTCTTTTATGTTATGGACACTCCTGCTCTCCATAAATGTCACGACCCAACCTCTGCTAGCTTCAAACTGCTTCTGCGGCTTCCTCACGCCTCTCAGCCTTCATAGAATCGAAGAGAGTTAGGGCCTTGCTCTGGATTTGGCCCTGGCTTAAGGGAGGATGTGTTATGGCTGGTTTGATCTTCCATGTAGACCTCCGAAACTTTCTCCATATCAGCAGTAATACTGTTTCACTCTCTTGTAGTTGGTGTGTTCACTGCAGTGGCACTGTAATGTCCTTCCAGAACGTCTCCTTGCATTCACAACTTGGCTAATTGGTACAGCAGGCCTAGCTTTTGCCCCCCCACCCCATGGCTTTTGACGTGCCTTCCTCACTAAGCTTGATCATTTCTAGCTCTTGGTTTAAAATGAGAGACACATGACTCTTCCTTTCACTTGAACACTTAGAGGCCGTTGTGGGGCTGTCAGTTGGCCTAATTGCAATATTGTTGTGTCTCAGGGAATAGGGAGGTCCAAGGAGAGGGAGAGAGATGGGGAAAGAGCCAAGGGTGGAGCAGTTAGAAAACACACAACGCTTATCGATTAGGTTCACCAACTTTTATGGGCGTGGTTCGTGGCTCCCCAAAACAATTAAAACAGTAACATCAAAGATCACCAGAACAGATAAAATAATAATACAAAATTTGAGATACTGCGAGAGTTACCAAAACATGACACAGAGACATGAAATGAGCCCTTGCTTTTGGGAAAATGATGCCGATAGGCTTGCTCGATGCAGGGTTCCCACAAACCTTCCATTTTTAAAAAACAGTGTCTGCAAAGTGCAATAAAGCGAAGCACAGTAAAACAAGGTATGCCTGTAGATGAAGAAAAAGTTGGGGTGCAGGTTAAGGGGTGCTGTGCACTCGTCACGGGGTTGGTTGGGTGGAGGCTTCAGTGGGGCCCATCTGGGAGCTGTTCTGTGCCCACAACCAGAAGAGCTGGCTTAGCCTCTTCCCAACCCGGAAAGTCTAAAGGGTTAGGGGTGCTGATTGCCAGGGTGGCTCCTTCTGTGCTGGGATCTGCCCACATCCTGGGGGTTGGCACTGCCAGGGAAATGGAATGGCCGTGACTGGTTTAAACCGAGGAACTGGGGATGGGCATAAGGACCCGTCCCCTGATTCTGTTCTCGTGAGAGGTCACCACTGTTTTAAGCTTGGAGCCCTTCAGATCTACTTTTATGTATATATAGATAAATATATGCAGGTACATGCAGACTTGAAAAAAAAAACCAACTTAAAACGGGATCATACCATACACTTTGTTCTGTGCTTACTTTTTTCACTTATTATTTTGGACCTTTTTTCTGCATAACTTCATATAGTTCTGACTCTTCCTTATAGAAAATTAAGTGTTCTATAACATAGATGTGAATATTCAACCCTTACCTTTTTTAAACCTTTTTTTTCCTTATTTTTAGAGAAGTTTTAGATTGCATAAATGTTGCATTGAAAATATAGGGGATTCCCCTATATTCTAGCTTCACCCCCTCCCACACTTTCCCCCATTAACATGTTTCATTAGTGTGATATATTTGTTACAATTGATGGAACACATATTGAAGCATTGCTACTAAGCATGGTCTATAGTCTACATTATGGTTTATACTTTGTACCACATAATTTTATAGGTTTTGACAAAATATAATGGCCTGCATCTGACATTGCAGTGTCACGCAGGATAATTCCAATGTCCCAAAAATGCCCCATATTATGCCTATTCTTCCCTCTCCCTCCCCTCAGAACATCTGGTGACCACTATCTTTATATCATTGTTACAAGTTCTTCCATTACTAGAATAATAATAAGTCTGCTTTAGTCCATAGTTGCACCCCCCCTTATGTTTGTTCATTCCTCAATCTTAAGGATTTTGGGGTGGTGATGTCCACTCTGTTTCTGATTGAGATGGGGCTTAGATCCCATGGGGCAGATGGATGGAACTGTCTTGCTTGCAATTGTAGATACTCTGTTTTTGGGATGGGCATTGTCCATCATCATCCTTTTGTTAGTGTTGTAGGTAAGTCCAATGACCTGAAGAGTAGGTGTTGGATGCAACTATGCTGAGATTCAGGGCTCAACCAGCATATGAACAGCCAGAAGATTTAAATCTCTGGGACATATATTTAATGGGTATAGTGCTAATTATAGATTCATATAAAAGGGGCAGAAGAACCATGTTTGGGAAAATTATAAATGAGTCTAACTCTGATACAGTGTGGAGATGGGTTATCATATATTCCAAAGTAAGGCCCACGGACAGGGTGCCAATTTCTTGGGGTTATCTGCCTGCCTTTAGTGTCTAGATGTCTTTAGAGCCCTTAGGAGCACCCCTGCTTGAGGCATTGTTTAACGTTGCAGTCAGTTAGATCCTGCTGAGACATGCATATGTGTAACCTCTGGAATGACCTCCCAACTCACTTTGAAATCTCTTAGCTATAAAAACTCATTTGCATTTAATATTTTCCCTTTTGATCTAGGTGTTTTTCCAAATGCATCGCTAGTTGGTGCTTGGTAATAATCCCTATGTGCCAGGGAGGCATATCCCCAGGAGTTGTATCCCATGATAGGGGGAAGGTAGTGCGTTTATATGCTGAGTTTGGCTTAGAGAGAGGCCACATTTGAGCAACAAGGAGGCTGTGAGGAGGTAACATATTCCCTGCACCACCGACACCTTGCATCAGTGATCTTCTCCTGCTATACTTGCAATCCTTCTGCAATTCAAAACCTCCCCAAAAACAAAGCCAAAAAATTTTGAATTAAAAAATAAAAAAATTATTTTGCATTGTGTCTTTCATCACTGTAATATGTTATGTTTTATGTATATTGTCAATTTCTTCTGTATGTTCCCCCAGTGCTTTTTTTTCCCCCCACTTTATTTTCCAAGAAGCTTTAGGTTACAGAAAAGTCACATAGAAAATATAGGGGATTCCCATATACTGTCCCCACATCCTCTCCTACCAATAATATCCTGCCTGAGTATGGTACATTTGTTACAATTGATGTACAAATATTGAAGCATTGCCATTAACCATGTTCAATGGTTTACATTATAGTTTACATTTTGCACTGTACAATTTTATAGGTTCTTATAAAATGTATAATGGTTCTTATAAAATGTATAATGGCCTGTATCCATCATTGTGCGATCATGCAGAACAATTCCAATGCCCCCAAAATGCCTTATGTTCCACCCATTCTTCACCCTCCCTCCCCTTGGAACCTATGGCAACCACTAAGTTTCCATTTTTGAAGAATAAGTTTCATAGTTTCATTCATATTGAGGGCTTAACATACTGGTCTGTTTTATTTTATTAGGCACTGCCTGTGTATCCAGTAGATTCTTGTGCCTCTATTTGAGAACGTAGCAGGACTCCCCAGGATGGGAGTTTAATATTTTCTTGTTTATTGTGTGTTTCTCCACCCACTGAGATAACACCCCATGACAAGATGAACACATTCAGATATCTGCACACCAGTGTTCATAGTGACATTATTCACTATTGCCAAAAGTTGGAAGCAACCCAAGTGCCCATCAACAGATGAATGGATAAACAATGTGTGCTATATACATGCAGTGGAACATTATTCAGCTGTAAGAAGGAATGAAGTATTGACACACATGACATGGTTGAATCTTGAAGACCTTATGTTGAGTAAAGGAAGCCAGTCACTAAAGGACAAATAGCGCATGACCTCACTGCTATGATATGAATTAGGATATTGAGCAGACTTACAAAGCTAGAATCTGGAAGAAAGGTTATCAGGAGACAAAGGGAGGAGGGTGGTGAACTGATGCTCAGTATGGACAGAACCTATGATAAGGCAGAAGGGGGTGGTTTGGCAGTAGATGGGGTGATGGGGGTGCAGGGATGTGAGTGGGGTTGATGATGCTGGAGTGTGAGGGTGAGCAGGGTTGGGGGATTGGATTGGACTATACCTGGAACTGGAGGGAGGGCTGGAGGAAGGGACAGGTGAACTCTGGGGATTTGCAGGTCTGTGGTTGAAACTACAATGGTGGGAATGTTCTTTTGGCAAATATGGCAGGAAAGGGTCACTGGTGCAGGGTGTTGGGGATGGGAGGATATGTTGGAAAGGGTACATGGGGCATGCTTCTCTAGAGCCCTTCACCTTTTGATGTCTAATAGGCCTTACCATGTGGATGTGGTAAATGTGTAATGAGGACCTCAATATTACAAGCCCAAACCAGAACCCTTTAGTTTTCCCTAAGTCACTTCCCCTCCACTCCTTTCTCTGCAAATGGCACCAAGAAAATGCCAGGAGTCGCTCTGGGTCCTCTTGTCAGCAAGTTGTCCTGACTCCACCACCGAAATGGTTTTCCCAGCCCATCTCCTCCTCCCCACCTGAGCCCAGGCCACCAGCTCTCTGACTAGGTCACTGCAGTGGCTTCCTGACCTGAATTCTGCTCCACTGCTGCCCGCTTGGTATCCGTTCTCTGCCCAGCCTCCAGAAGAATTAAAATGTCTCTCCTCCCCTGGAAGCCTCCAGAGTCTCCAGCCACATGCAGTGTGAGATCCTTGCCAGGCTCTGGTCTGTGCCTCTGCGTAGCCCCACCGTCGTCTTGAATTCCCCCCTTGATGAGAACATTTTTGCACCTCTGGCTCTTTCATTTTTCGGTTAACTAGCACTTTCTTATCATGGCCTTCCCTGAGCTTCCAAGTCATACCCAGTAGCTATCAAACCACTGCTTATATTTCCCTGCAGTTTTCCTCATGACGAGGAGGGGTGGCATTTGGTACTAGATCAAGGTGCCAGGTTGGCGTGCAGGGGGCACTCAGCAGAGAAGGCTTCAAAGTCATCCTCTGGGAGTGAGGGTTGAAGCTGAGAGAAAGCGTGTGGGAAGAACAGAAATCTTGTACTTCACACGGGTACCTGAAATGAGGCTTCTCAGACCTACTTCTTGGATGGGAAGTTGGCATGTTTTAGTGTTCAGGTCAATAAGTTAGTTTCTTCAACAACATGCTGACTTAGGTTTCTCTGTGTTCCTTGGAATTGTGTAGCAAGGAAATAGTGCACATTTAGCGCTGGAGATCCTGGGGGGAAATGCCCTCAAGGAATCAGCGGTGTGAACATTCCGTGCAGCCCAAACCAGTGCTGGTGGCCCATGACCTTCCTAAAGGCCTCGTTTGCACGCCGTCCATAGCCCTGTCCCGTTTTGCCAAGTGAGAGGCTCTCAAATCCTTTTCAGCTAGGGTCTGAGGACTTGGCCATAAATTGCACATGGTTTATTTTTAACGTCCAGAGTTTATTTTTCAAGTAAAGTTTGAGTGCCCTATTGTATACCAGTGGCCCTAGGACTCAAACCTCCAGTATCTGTGGGCTGGACCGTGTGACTCTCTTTAGCTAACGGGACGGCAGCAAACGTGACCTGCGCAGACTTGTCCCTGGCGCGCGCCCTCTTGGAATGTAGATGCCATCATGTTTTAGGCCTTGCAGCTTTCGGGGCGTTGTGCTTGGCAGTGCTAAATAACTGAGGTAAGCCTGTTGGTGCAAGGCAGTGTTTCCAGAATTGAAAATTCCTATTGGAAAATGAAATGACATTCTTCTTCTTTGGGATTTTGGTGGCCACCTACAAACTGTGCCTCGGTTTCGACAGATATGGTCCTTCAAATGGAGTGTTTTGTTTGGGGGTTTAGGTTTACTAAAACCTGAGCACTTATTACAGACATAGTAATAATTAAAAATTATTATTTCAAAAGTTAAAAATCATTACCTGGTCTCTTATTCAGAAACCTGAAGCAGACTCTAAGTGGAAGCAGGCAGGTTTATAAGTAGAAGATAGAAAAATACAGCACTTCCTGAGATTGAGGCTTCTCTAATTTTAGAACATTACCAGTAAGAAAAGAAATATTCACTTTATAGCTGGGGACCCACACATCTAGAGACTGTCAGCATATTAGGGAATAATATTATTCAGAGGAATTCAATTGGCTATAGACAATAGTTTTTTGCCTTCAATAACATTTTCTTGAAGAATAAAAGTCAATTCTGAAACCTCCTTTAGAAAAAGAAACGCATCCACCCTTGAGCCCGCCGCGCTGGGCCCAGGCCGGCCCCCTCACGCTGGGTGGGCTAGAGGAGGGGAGCGGCCCGGTGCCCTGCGGTGAGTTGGGGGTGTGGCTGGCAAAAGAGGGTTGGATTCCAGGGAGGCAACCAGCAGTTATTCACAACAGAGCAAAAGGTTTTTATTTTACATCATGTTCTATTGATTTTTATCAAATGAGTACCGTATTAATCCACACTTTATCATTTTATCAGATTCAAACATAAAATGTCCCCCTTGGCTCTGTTTTCTTTCTTAGAAAAAGTCTCCGGGATACTTGAGAATAAATTGCTCCAAGTCAAGTTCCTACCACAAGTTGAAACTCCTTCTAGTTCTATAAAAATAAAAAAGAAGGGTCCTATTTATTTCCAGAAGTTTTTTGGTTTTTGTTTTTCAAATTGTTGCAGAGCCCTAATGGCAAGTTTTATTTTCTGCAGCGGGACTATAAGAGAGATCTGGAGACTGAAATCAGAGGGAAGGGCATGCAGGTGGGAGCAGATGCTCTTGACATCCAGAGAGCGAAGAAGGCATCCGAGATGGCCAGCCAGGTAAGAAGGAACGGGATGGAGTTAAAGACACACACATTGGATCGTGCAAAGAAGTTATGTGAACATGCAGTATAACAGGATTCCCGAATTCGGTATCATTTATTTTTGTAGACGTGTCATTTTCACATGGGTGGCTCTGAGGATCAGACTCTTAAATATCTACATTACTAACGTGAAAGGTTGATCAAAGTGCTGACATTTATTTTCTGTTCTCTTAGAAAGAATATAAGAAAGACTTAGAAAATGAAATTAAAGGGAAAGGAATGCAAGTGAGCACGGACACCCCCGACATGCTTCGAGCCAAGAGAGCTTCAGAAATCTGTAGCCAGGTGGGTAGAGAGTGAAGATGCTCAGTAAGGCACCCCGGTCTCCAGGCACCGTGTGCTTTGCCTGTCTGCATGGCGCTGTATTCCATGCCAGTGCACTCCCGCACACGGACGGTCGGTGTATCAGTCAGCCAAAGGGGTGCTGATGCAAATTACCAGAAATCTGTATGCTTTTATAAAGGGTATTTATTTGGGGTAGAAGCTTACAGTTACCAGGCCATGAAGCATAAGTTACTCCCTCACCAAAGTCTGTTGCCATGTGTTGGAGCGAGATGGCTGCCGGCATAGGCTTGCTCCTCTCCACAAGGCCAGCTGTGGACTATCAGGGGAACCACTTGTCTCTTCCCAGGCGCTTCTCTCCTTCCTCACAACCAAGCTCCTCTGTATCCTTACTTCACAGGCTCCAGCATTAAAACGCAGCATCAGAACTTCAAACTCTGCCCTTTGCCATGTCTTTTATCTGAGTCCCCACCCACCAAGGGGCAGGGACTCAACACCCTACTGACGTGGCCCAGTCAAAGCCGTAATCATAATTTAATCAAGGAAAAGTAAAACCTCTGAATCCAGTACACTCTAATACGCCCAGAGGAAAAGACCAGTTTACAAACATAATCCAGTATTTCTTTTTGGGATTCATCAATAATATCAAACTAACTGCTATACTCGGCCAAAGTTGATTGACCTCACTAATGAAAGGGACAACTGCTGTAGATTCAATTCAACAGATGCGATCGAGTGCCAGAGCCCACGCTGTGGGGGCCCCCGTTTTGAGTCCAGTATTGAACTACTTCTTTTGACTTTTTTTACACGGGTCTCATGCTCTTTGCTCATGCTACAGAAACATAATTGCAAACAATTTGTCTTTTGCCCACTTTGTAATGGATATTATTATTAACATATTCAGCCCCAACTAAAACTGACAAGAGGCAAGACTGTACAAGGTGAAATTTAGTATTAACTGAAAATGGAGGGGAGAATTACATTTTCTTGGTTAAATCTAGACCTGCAAAATCCACCTGTAAGATATCGCCTAGAAAAACGGGATATGGGACAAAATAATGGCTACAAAAGAAAACACTTAAGGAAGAAGAGTTTATTTTGCCCAAATCTGATTTGGGCAAAAATGTTCACGAGTGAGTAATATTTTTGCCATAAAATTTACATGGAAAATAATCCTAATGGAAAAGAATTGTAAAGGAGAATGAAAAAAAAAATGGTTATAGAAAATTGGCCAAGGAATTAAATTTGATTCACGAAGTTCACACAGAAAATATTTCTAAACAGAGATTTACCAAGCGCGTTAAAATTCTCGATAACACACCCATGAGGAGCCTCGGCATGCCCTGGGTCAGACGCGGGCAGTCGTGATGGCAGGGCCAGCTGGCATGGGGCCGTCTGCTGCTCCCCTCCTCAGGTGACCCCACAGCTGAGTGCTCCAAAGAGCAGGTGTCCGTCCTCGGCGCCAGGAAGCAGGGCACTCCGAGGGCTGGCCCTGCTGTCTCTGCAGGGAGCGCGCAGCCTGGGCCTCTGTGGAGAAGAGCTGCCACCGAGAGGCCCCGCTCATTTGTTCAGTAGATGCTTCCTGAGCACCTGTTTCCAGCAGAATCAGACAAGGTGTTGCCTTGGGGAGCAGAGGCTTTTATTTCCATCTAAAAATGCCATAACCATACGAGTGTGGGCTCACACCCCTTGGTAAACAAGAACAGAAAGTAGAAGCCCTGAGCAGAGGGCTCAGAGCTGTCCCACTGCCTGCTCCAGCTCGGCAGCTCCGCCTCGCCGTGGCACGCCCTGCGCCAGGCCTTAGGGATTCTGCTTGCTTCAGGGCGTCCTGGGCACTTGAGGCTGGAAGGCCGCGGTGTGTTTAGCCAGGCGCAGTAGTTGCCTTTCTTAAGAGGCAGCGTCGTGCCTTGGAGGTGCCCTCGCTGACCTTGGAACCCAGCTGCCCGGGTTTAAATCCTAACTCTGATATGCTAGTGCATGCCTCAGTTTCCCCATCTTACAGATAGGGTTAACTGACTGACTTACTGTGTGTTAAGTATTTAGAAAAATATCCAGTCGTCAAAGTACTACGTGGCATTGCTCTAAGGCATCGCCCAGACTATTCGAGGCTCCTAGGAGCACAGTTAGTAGATAGAAAATTGAGATTTTTATCTTAACTACAAAAATGCTGGTACCTGCCCCCTTAGGCTCCCTGAGGCAGATGCATCTTTCCCGGAAGTAGGAAGCAAAGCGTCAGTCCAGAAGTATGAAAGAGAGGCGACGTCGGGAGCCGGCGACTTGTGGAGTGTGGGGCCCCGCAGACAAGCTCAGCAGAGAGCAGTGCGGCCGCCTGGGCGGGGCGCGGGGCCGGGCCTGAGGGTGTGATGGAACTGCGGAAGCCCGCGCCTGAGCAGGGCGAGGCACTGGGTGGCTCTGTTTGCTTACTCCATTTCCTTTTATTTTATTTCTTCATTGATTTTATTGAAACATTTCCAAAATTTACAAGCACTGTGCCCGCCAAGCAACAACTCCCCTTCCCCCCCCTCCCCACCCCCTGGTAACCTCTAATCTACTTTGTTTCCATGAACTTGCTGTTTCTAGGTATTCCATGAAGTTGTACAGTTGTTCTGTGCCTCGCTTAATTCACTCGGCATAACGCTGTCGAGGCTCGTCCGTGCCGCAGCGTGTCTCAGAGCTTCGCTCCTTTTTAGGGCTGAGTACTACTCCACTGTCTGCACAGAACACATTGTGTTTGTCCATTCCCCCGCTGGTGGGCCCTCGGGGGCGTCCGCCTTCCGGCTGCGGTGCATAGCGCTGTGGCAGTCACTGGCCGTACAAGAATCAGTCTGGGTTCTTTTGGGTCTCCTAGAAGCGGCACTGCTGGATCGCGTAGTAATTCTTTACTTAGCTTTCTGAGGAAATGCCAAACTGTCCTCCCTTGTTTTTTGTTATTTGCCAGCTGCTTTGGATGGTAAGAAGTAACTTAGAGTGGCGTGGTGTGGTTGAGGTGGAGGAGGTGGGATGGCGCCTTCTCTGTCTCACACTCAGTGTTTCTATTTTTAGAAAAAATATAAGGATGAAGCAGAGAAGATGCTTTCTAACTATTCTACTGTGGCAGATACTCCTGAAATTCAGAGAATTAAGACAACTCAACAAAACATTAGCGCAGTGAGTAGCCATTCTTTCTTCTCAGTTACACCTTGAAATTTTTTGTTTTGTAAAGATGGTCTTTTCCACTCTTCATCGGCTTTTTGCTACTTTGCTTGGATTTTCTGTCAAATGTATTTTCTTTAAAAGGTTAGGAATACCAAGTACAAATCGCAGTCAAGGTTGTTTTGGAGTTACTAATTCAACTTGTTCTCTTGAATGGTCATTTTTAAACTGACTTTTAAAATATAACCCAAGAAAGAAGTTTTAATCTTATACACAGATTTTACTTTGAGGTTGGAAATAGACGAAGTGATTTCCTTCCTGGTAAATGATTGTTTGCCCTGATAATTGTCTAGGGAATTGCTAGTTCCTAACCCATTCCTCAGTGTTACTGTTTTTATTTTAAGGAGCAGGGATTGTATCTGCACTATTCATTAAGAGATAGGTCTACATTTGATATAGACTTGAATTCTGTTCTAAAATGGTAAAAGTTGAGCACATGGCCAATATTTTAGTGTAAAATTAGTTCAGTTATTTAGCAGTTAAGCAAGTACCTTGTCATCATGTAAATTCTATTAAGTTTGAGGACACGCAGAATATTTTGCAGTTTCTAATTAATTGGCTGCCATTGGGTGCCTGTGGGGTGTTCAGCCGGGAGGGCCAAGCCCTGCACAGAAGTGAAGGCGACTCGCTGGAGGGTGAGTGTGGGGCTTAGGGTGAGGGTTAGGTTAGGATTAGAGTTAGGGTGAGGGTGAGAGAGAGGGATAGGACTGGGATAGGATTGGGGTTCGGGATAGGCTTAGGCTTAGGGTTAGGGTTAGAGTGAGGGATGGGGATAGGATTAGAGTTAGGGTGAGGGATAGGGATAGGGTGAGGATTCAGGTTAGGGATAGGGTGAGGCTCAGGGTTAGGGATTGGGATAGGCTTAGGCTTAGGGTTAGGGTTAGAGTGAGGGATGGGGATAGGATTTGAGTTAGGGTGAGGGATAGGGCTAGGGTGTGAGGCTCAGGGTTAGGATTGGGATAGGCTTAGGCTTAGGGTTAGGGTTAGAGTAAGGGATAGGGATAGGCTTAGGGTGAGGGTGAGGGATAGGGTTAGGGTTATGGTTAGGGTTTGGGATAGCTTTACGGATAGGGATAGACTTAGGGTAGGATTAGAGTTAGGATACGGGATAGGGATAGGCTTAGGGTTAGTGTAGGATAGGGTTAGGCTTAGGCTTAGGGATAGGGGTAGTATTAGTGATTGGGATAGCATTAGGGATAATGTTAGGGATTGGTATAGGGTTAGGATAGGATTGTGGATAGGGTTAGCATAGGGATATGGTTAGGGTTAGGAATAGGGATAGTGGTAGGGTTTGGCCCTTGGCCCCCGTGGCACCAGGGTAATGGATTTCTAGAGGAATCATCTCCCCCGCAATACCTCGGCCCCACTCAGGGTCAAGAGAGGCGAGTTCTTCCCTCGTGTGCCTCACTGCAGTGGCTTGGTGGTGTCTTACTTTGTGTGTGGAAGTGGGGGTGGGTGTTGGGACACGTGGAGAATGAGGAAAGTAGCCTTTGATTTCCTGTTGACGTGACGGTGGAGCTAGTGGTTTCTTTGAGGAGAACGAGGCCTTTTCTTGTTCAGAGACAGCGGTTGCTTAAACTTCATGCTGTGTTTAAATTAAGTAACTGCTTAGTGAGCTTTTGTTATAAGTGCTTTACACTTGGGGCATATTTTTATATTTGAAGAAGGAAACGCTGGCCACCTTACGTTCTCTGAGCAAATAATCCGCAGCCAGCTAGGGTTTTAGGCAGTGGCTTGTCAGGTTAAGGAATACGGGACTCCAGTTGGACACTTACTATATTGGATTATCTAATTGGTTAAATATAATGTTAGTGCTCATAAATAGTAGCTGTATTCATTCACTGTAGAACCTGGGAAGTTGGTTTTCTTTTATAAGAATTTATCCTAGGACTTGAATTTCTAGTAAGCTCATATTCTTTCCTTCCTCCTATAATGAAAGGTGTTTTATAAGAAAGAAGTAGGAACTGGCACAGCAGTAAAAGATACTCCAGAGATTGAACGAGTGAAGAAAAATCAACAGAATATCAGTTCAGTAAGTTCTCTGTAGGATTAATTATCCTTTTCAAAAGCAAACGTAAACTAGATAAATGTTTTTACTTCTTTACTAAACTGGCTGCCTTTTTCTTTTATTTTTTACCTTATTGAAATGCTGTTTCACCAATATCAAAGATCTAATTTTTCAGGATGAAAACTGCACTCTTGTTTCTCTTGAATCTAAAGCAATGCTTCATTTGATATATATATCCTAGTGTGTAAGAGATAGAGCATTTTAATAGTGCAGTGATGAAATATATGATTAGATTTCATCTTTTTGAGCAGCATATTAACTGTATTAAATTTTACCAAGAAAGGATAAATTTCAGCACCTCTCTACAACTTGGAGGAAAGAACTTTTACTCTCTGGAATTCCTTAAAGGCCCCAGAGCAGTTATTTGGTGGCTTAAGCAAAGGTTTAGATTGGAAAAAGGAAAATAGTGCCGGTTTGTTTTGATGCCCTGACGCCATGTTTCTGAGCTTCGTCTCAGGCACGTCTGCTGTCTTTCTCCTCTTTAGCCCCTTTGCCTTCCATTTTGCCAGCTCCCAGCAGAGAAAAACACACACCTCCAATACGGTTTGCAAAACAACTTGCCCTCCAGTGACCTTTGGGGAGGGGAGAAGAGTGGAGGTGTTTAATGCTATGGGTAAAAACGTTTCCATTCAGTGCTTGACGTTGACAGTGGAAGATTTCCTGTCCCTGCATGCAGGTGTTCCCCTACGTGTGTTCAGGACATGTCATTTTTTGTTGAGGCAGTAAACAAAAAGAATCCCCCTTTTTGGTGCATCCCCTTCCCTGAACTATCCTACACCTTAACCCTTGGAGTCAGTGCCTTCTGGAACCTTCCTTTAAGTAATCCAAGGGGAACCGGCTCCATGAGAGACTAATCTGAGAGTGACTCCAAGAGTTCTGCACTGTCCGCCCCGGAGATTCTGGACAAAGAGTAGGAGAGGCAGGGCGAGGCTGTGGTAGAACATACTGCCATCCTGGACTCTAAAACACCCTCAGAGCTTCTGTAGCATGAGTGAAGCTGTCTTCTGATGAAAAGCTCGAGTAGGACAGAGCGGGTCCAGGCTCTCGTGGTGGTGGGGGGCTGCTGGGGTCTGGTGGAGAAGTGAATTTGGAGGAGAAGTGTAAAATGTTTCCTTCCTTCATTTTCAAATCTTTGACATATACCCGCTGATGCATTGTGACGCAGTGTTAGAAAGGTTCTGTAGGGTGCAGGTCTCGTGCCTGCAGGAAAGTGGCTGTGCCTTTTTTTTTTTTTTTTTTGAGTTTAGAGTCCTATGAACAACAGCAATGTTCCTCTGTGATCATGTTTAGCTCCACACCCGAGGAAAGCCGCACAAGTGGCGCAGTTTATCGTGTCTTCTCCCAGCACCCCCTGCCACTTTTGGTAAACAGTAAGCGCATAGTTCTTTCCCTCCGCTGTTGAGTCACTCCTGCTTGGTATTCAGATGGAAAGTTGCCCCGTCAAGATGAGCTAGATCTGTCAGAGCGAGATGTGATTCTCCGACGTTTAAAGAGCTCGGCGTTTCCCACCTCCAGAGTACGAGCCTCTGAGCTGTTAGCTTTCTCAGTGCGGAGCTGTTTCTTGAATCTTATTTAGGGTTAGCTCATTTCTGTGAACTCTCAGTTTAGCTGTTCTGGATCTGACTAACGCTGGCATGGTGCTCTTACTAAACCCACGGACAGTGACACTCTAGGTACCAGCTCTTCAGGACCCCCAGCATGGATTTCAAACTCAGTCATTTTAAATATGACCAAGGTTTTTCTAGAACATGTTTTGTTAGATTTAGGTCTTTGCTGAATTTCAGCATGTTCCTCTTAAGTCTAGCCCATGATTCCGTATATAAAAATGTAAACTGCCCCTTTTCCCTAGTCCAGTCTTCCACGAATTTTGGACACATTAAAATACCATGTGAGGTGGCAGCCTTGCAAGCCATGTCAGGAGTCTGCAGAGCACAACTGTGTGCTGGCGTCACCGGCGTCTCCTCGAAGCAGACATGGAGGACGAGGCAGCTCCTGGGCCGTGTGGCTGCCAGGCCTTGGGTGGGCTTCCCGCAGAGGGCTGTGGGGGGAGGCTCTCCTGGCCTCGGCCCTCCTCCTGAGAGTGGCCGGGTCGTGGCGGCCGATGCCCTTGGTCCCTTCCCCTCTCCCTCCCCTCCTGTTCTCTCACTGCAGTGACTGGTCCCTTGTGGATTATTTGTGTGCTCTTCGTCAGATAATGTTATGGTGACACTTCCACTAACTCAGTTTGCCTTTAAATAGAGTAAATTTTAATTAATATATTAATAAGTAGAAACTGCTGTTTTGATAAAATAATAGATCATTATATTGTTTTTTGTGCATCTGCCTAATTATAAAATTTATTTTCATAAGCAACATTTGCTTTTTCATTTAAAGACTCCTGTTGTGAGGGAGAGGTGAATAGTTGTGGATTTCTTTGCAACGTAGGGGAAAGCATCAGATAAAATAAAAACGTGTGTTCCTGTTGAAGGAATCTAACATTGGAATTAAAAATTCAATTGTGTAAGAAACGAAGAATTCTTGACTCCTCGTTAAGCCCTGCAGAGAATAAGACGAATGTTTTTCTCCTAAATGTGTAGGTGAAATACAGAGACGAGATTCCACAGGCCACAGCTATCCCTGACCCTCCGGAGCTAAAGCGAGCGAGAGAGAACCAGAAGATCGTCAGCAATGTGGGCCATGGGCCTCTAAGTACCACTTTATTTCACTGGGGGGCCGTGCAAGGCGGGGGCGCTCCCTGCCCAGGAGCTCCCTGCAGCGAGCAGCACCCCAGGGGCTCGGCCTCGCCGAGGGGCCCGCGTCCCGTACGCCGTCGTGCTGTCCATCTCGCCCCGTCC
>JAQZBX010016722.1:0-20777 GCA_029593785.1 Cabassous unicinctus | reverse complement strand
CGTCAGCAATGTGGGCCATGGGCCTCTAAGTACCGCTTTATTTCACTGGGGGGCCATGCAAGGCGGGGGTGCTCCCTGCCCAGGAGCTCCCTGCAGCGAGCAGCACCCCAGGGGCTCGGCCTCGCCGTGGGGCCCGCGTCCCGTACGCCGTCGTGCTGTCCATCTCGCCCCGTCCCACGCCGCGTGCGAAACCCTTTACTGGAGTTGCGTTTTGCTGAGCCCACGCTCTCTAGTCTCGGGGGATTCAGACAAAAGCGAGAGACACGTGAGGTCGGGGCTGTGGGTTTTCCCAGGGCCTCTGGGAGATGCAGACACGGAGTCGTACACGTCACACTTACACCCACGCCAGGTTCTCCACGTCAGGGATGCCGTCCATGGAAAGCCTCCCCTGCATCTTCCCGCCAATAGCTATGGCGCCGAGGTGCCCTCACGTCATCAGGTGGCCACTCCAGCCACGAGAGCCTGCCCGTCCCCCTAGCTCAGCCCGTGGCACAAAGCGAGCCGCGCCCCGGCAAGGAGGTCACGGCGGGGGGTGCCTGGCCCTTTTCGCTTGTTTTCCTGGCTTATCAAATTCTCTCTGCTCGCCTGTTCCCCAGCAGAGAGCGTATCTCGAGCTCATTTTGTCTGCAGGTCCCGCAGGCTTTGTGATTTCTTGCAAAAGGAAGGTCCCTAATGCTAAATTTAAGACCATGGACTGTCCCTGTGGAGCTTCTTAGGATGGGATTTTGAGCCCCAGCTCTTCTGTCGGAGATCCACGCGCCAGGCCTGCCCTTCCTTTCCTCTGGTTAATGCGCGTTCATTTCCCGGGGTGCCCTGGGGGGCGGTGAGAGCGGCCCCCGCTGGAGTCGGGGCCCCCAGCTCAGCAGGTGCTCCCCAGCTGTGCAGGCCGGAGCTGGTTGCATCCCGCGGGGTCCCAGGGAGCTTGTAGGGGAGGAAATGGCGAGGCTCGAGGGTTCTTTGGTCTGTCGCCGGCGTGTATGTACGTGGCCTTCCTTGGCAGTGGGGAGAGCGCAGAACTGTCGTTTCTAAGCGCCCCACGGCGCTTCGGTGAGTGTTGCTTTACTGCTGTGAGAATTCTGAGCTGGGAAAATGGGTTCTTGCGGATCCGCTGACCTTAGGGAGGCCACCAGTAAGTGAGGCCATTTAAAGGGTACCCGGCGACGGTCTAGCAGCAGCTCGGGAAGCGGGAACTGGCCGCCGGCGAGGCCGACCGGGCCGCCCCGATGCGGGTTCTCAGTGGTGCGGCCCGTGGCCCCGTGTCGTTTCCGCCATCACCACGGCCGCGTGCTTGTCTTGCAGCTGCAGTACCAGGAGCGACACTGCAAGGCCACCCCTGTGAGCTCGACGCCTGAGACGGAGAGGGTGAGGCAGAACCAGCAGCAGCTGAGCGCGGCAAGTGGCTCCCCTTCCCTGGCGGGTGGGCCGGCGTGGCTGTTCCCGAGCAGGGGCTCTGAAAGCCGGACGCCTCTGCGTGGGGCTCCTTTCCACGCCCGCACGTCACAGGCGCGGCTGCGGCCCTCTTCTGGGGGCCCAGGAAAGTTGGGCGCGTGCGGCTGTACTTAGCCATGCTCGCCCGCGCTGTCCTGGGCCCCAGAGCACGGGGTGGATGTGATTCGGTTCCCGCCTTCAGGGACTGCGTGGTTTACGGGTAAACTGCTAAATACACCCCAGGCGAGGAGCTGGAGAAGGGCAGGTCTGTCCTAAACCTGAGAAAAACAACCATTACCTGTTGGACTAGGGCACAAGAAGATCTGTCTTGACTGCAGTTTCAAGACCCAGAGTCTGGGTCTGGACCCTGTAAATAAAACGGAGAACAGGATCAGGCCTTCCAGAATGTTCTGTCAATGAATGCAATACTCGTTAACAAGGACAAGGCCCTGTACCCTGAGCCTGTGCGAAACGCGCCCAGGTGCAGCAGGAGGGAGACGCCATGCAGTCCTCGGCTCAGTGCGTGTGGGAAATCGAGGCTTGGGGAGTTGAGGGCATGCCCAGGACCCACAGCTGGAAGGGCCCCAAATAGCATTTTTCCTGTTTTGTTACCCTTTTATGGAATTTTACCAGTATCAACAGTAGCCTTCTCCCCAAACTAGTAATTTTAAAAGACTTCAAAACTTAGTCTAAATTCTCCCAGGTGAAGGAGAAAATCTGGTTCAATGCTTTTATCCCCATGATCTCCTGGAAGGTAGTAGGAGTGAGGGGTTGTTAGAAGATCCTGAAAGGTGGCCGGGAAGGGCCCATTCCCGTGCTGGCTTCATCCTGGCTTTTCTTTGACAGCGGGAGCCTTATGATTCCATTACTTTTTTTCATGGAACTTGTAGCTGTTTTTGACATTGGACAGCAAAGTGTTGACTGACACCTCATTTTAAAGAAGCCTTAGCCACACCCGGTGCTTCCTCACCCGAGTCCAAATCCAGGCCTAGATAGTTTCCAAAAAGGTGCTCACCTTTGAAAGGATGCTGTGTTATCTCCTGTGGGGGGAAAATGCGTGAAAAGAGCCGGTTCACTGTGGCGTTTCCCCTGCAGTGCTCAGGTGGAGCTCCCCTCAGTGCTCAGGTGGAGCTCCCCTGCTGCTCCCTCAGTGCTCAGGTGGAGCTCCCCTGCTGCTCCCTCAGTGCTCAGGTGGAGCTCACCTGCTGCCTAGTAAAACTCCCATTTATCCTCTCTAGGCACATTACAAAGGAGAGAGGAAGCAGGCGACTGCTGTTAGCGATCCACCGGAGCTGAGGAGAGTGAAGGAGAACCAGAAGAACCTAAGTGATGTGTGACGTCCTCCATAACCCTTCTCTTAGGACGCGGTGTCACGTGTGGAGGGAGGGGCTGTGTGATACGGTTTCACCACCTGAGCCTGTATTCTGTGCTCAGCTGACTGCCATTTATCTGGAAGGTTTCAGGGTCTCGGGCGCTGTGGGTACCGCCCAAGTCCCCGTGACACGCTGGATGGGTTTTCCCACCGCTCTTGGGCGCCCCGCTGCAGGCTGTGGTTGAGGCGTCGCTCCTGGGGCCTGGGCTCTGCACAGAAGCATTCCCAGGCCGCTGCTGGGGGGCGCGGTCCTTCTTCCCTGGCCGCCTCCATCCCCCTCCAGGGCTCCTGCTGTGCTTTTGGATGATGCAGCAGAGAAATTACCAAGTGCGTCCTGCTGGGTGGTCGCCAGGGGCAGCCCCCTGGGGGCGCGTGGTCAGGGGCTGCTGGCTTGTAGGAGACCCCAGGACCCCCTGGCTGACTCCTGCAGGGCTTGTGATCTCTAGATGTGGTTCCTGGTAGAATCCTTTTTGAAATCATTAGCATATAGATTGGGTTCTTTCAGAGAGAAAATTTGGAAACCTATTAAGTGTGAAGAATTCTTTTATTCTTTAAACCTTTGAACTCATTTGACCAGATTATAAAGCAGAGGCGAGTGGCTTGGTACTTCTCACAGCTGCATTTTGGAGATGTCCATGCTTTTTACCATCACACCTGCCGTGGCGCTCACTCCCCAAAAGGGACGTGGTGATGGGAGAGGGAGGGGACGAAACGGTGGCCTTTTTGTGGGGAATGTGGCCATCTGGTTAAACGCATTCTCAGCGAAAATTACAGAGAAACCACAGCAGGACAGCCCACCGTGGGGGGGGGGCATTGGATTTTACCTTTAAGTTGTATCCATGAGAGAATTTCTCATCACCATCTGTGAGAGTAGACGCTTACTGAAGCTTTACTGAAGGCACGTCTTCATGTTTGATCATGTTCACAGTGAAATAAAATAGATTGCTTTAAGATGCAAACATCTTAACTAGAACTAGACCTCAGTATCTTTTTCTCATACTTTGCATTATTTGACTAGCCCTTTAAAACTAATACTATGGGACTATCATTTAGTTGCATTGATAAGCAATCCTCTAATTTTTGTTCTCTGAAATGATAGGTTTATTATAAATGTCAGCTGGGCAGAGCTACTGCTTTAAGTATAACCCCTGAAATGGAAAGAGTAAAGAAGAATCAAGAAAATATCAGCGTGGCAAGTGGCTTTATTTATTTACTTACTTACTTAGAGAAGTTTAAGCATAAGAGCTAAAAATTTTGGGCTACTGCAAGAATTTGTCCTTTATTATTTACTTGCAGTCCTGTTTTTTCTTGTGAAAATAAAATTTATTTTCAAGAATTGTGATGTATGCAATAAGTAGAAGTTATTTTAGATGACTTCCAAAAGCTTGCCACTGGATAACTTTACCTTGTCCTGAAACGCTTTACTGGTACTTCCAGATGTGGCCAACTTCAGCTTTCGTTTATATTACCTTCGCTTAAAGAGAGACTCATGTTATTTTAGCCAGGGTCGTTGGAAGTGGCCGAGGCTTTGATGTGTAAGTTACGTAACTGTTATTTTACTCCCGGATTTCACTAATGTGGATCGTTGTGCTCCCTGCAAAACAAAGTAAGAAATTAGTCATTACTCCAAAGCAAGGACTAAAGAGGAGAAAAATCTTGAAAACTGAACATGCGTTTGATGCAGGGTGCGGCTAACTTTGAAAGCCCGAGGCGCAGATGAGGGTCTTATTTGGAGGGTGGTCTCCTTAGTAGCAGCGCTTTGGTTCTGAACTGCACACGTGCCCGGCCTCAGCCGGCCAGCTGCGCCGAGGATGGCGCTGTGTTGGCCGCTTGCCAACGCGGTGCTGCTGCTCCTGGCGGACCTCCGCGTGTGCCCTGCTGGGAATCAGCATTTCGGCTTCACGGTTTATAGCTGTCTAGGGTGGCAGTCCTGCTCCGAGATGCTGCGTGTATGGCTATAAATTACTATTAAGCTGCGGCTGCTTAGAAGGAAAACTAGATTTATTCCTCATTGTTTCTTATTCCCCAAGGAGGGAAAAAAGTAGGAGGAGGCACAGGGAAGCCTGGTACGCATTCTTCAACAGCACCCTGGAGGAGAATTGGGGCAGCATGCAGAAGGAAACTCTGGTTCCATTTAGTTTTGGATTTTCCCTGCTTAGTTTAAATATGGAAACCAGTTTTCCTGCTTGCATTGCTCGTGGATATTGGTCAGCACACATCTGTTTTCAGTTGGTGGAGCGATTGAGGTCGTTTTGCTGCAGCCTGTAGAGGAGACCTTTGAGAGTAAAATTTTAAGGCCTTATTCTAGAACAAAATGTACTTTGCTGCACAAGTGACCCAGGAAATTATTTAGAGTGTGTTATAGATGTTTGCCTCCTTTGGAAAGCCTGACAAAGTTGTGTACTGTTTTATGTTTGTCTTATAAATATCTTCTACTGTGGACTTTGCAGGTAAAATATACCCAGAGCCGTCAGCAAATGAGAGGCAGACCAAGTCTCATCTTAGACACGCCTGGTCTGAGATGTGCCAAAGAAGCACAAAATCACGTCTCGATGGTAGGGTTCAGCCTCGTCCCTCTCCAGCGTGGCCCGCATCTGGGGGCGTGAGTTCACGACGGCTCTGGATAACTAACAAAGCATGGAAACGTGACTTGTCCTTTTGGTGGGATTCTAATCACCCTGAACTGTAATGGAAGTATTTAGTCTAATAAAATCATTTTTTCTCAGTCATTTTTTGGTGTGTTTTTATTTCTAACATCACTCTGAGTGCGTTTTGTGGACAGCATTTGCCTGGACTTCTTCCCAGTTAATTTTAAGATGGAGTTTGGTATGTTTGCATGTTGCAAAGAGTATAAAAATGTTCGTTGTAGGTTTTTTGAACAGTTTCTTTGAGATTTAGTTTATATACCATAAAGCTCACCTGTTTTTAATGTATAATTCAGTGGTTTCTAGAATCATTTACAGGTTTGTGCAGCCATCCCCTAATCAAATTTCAGAACATGAAAAAATGTATGTTTTAAAGTATATTTAAGTGATTATTTGTAACTCTCTTAATCTAATTTTTGCATACAATTTTCTTTTGAATAGTTGTGTGGAAATAGCTTATCATTTTATTACATATTGAAAGTTAAGAGGTAGGAGATTAGTTTGTGGTTAATTTGGTATATTTAAGGTAGTAACCAGGATTTAAAAAATATGTATCCTTTAAAACTCCTTACCGACGCACAGGTTCATATATATCTTGCAAGAGACGCTTACCCTAATGACTAAGAGAACTTTGTGGAAATATCAGCATCTGGTTTCTGATGCCAGGAAGCTGACATTTCTGGCATTAATTTTGGAATATTGGGCAAAGACACAGACATGTAGAAAAGTGACCTGAATGCAGCTATGCGGCAGCACCTGTCATTTTATCTGAGTTTTGCGAGATGACAACGATCCGGAAATTTCCGTTTGAGTTAATATTGCTTTTCTTTTTTCAGGTGAAATATCATGAAGATTTTGAAAAGACCAAGGGCAGGGGTTTCACCCCCGTGGTGGACGACCCCGTGACAGAGCGCGTGAGGAGGAATGCCCAGGTCAGCAGTGACGCCGCCTACAGAGGAGTGCACCCCCACGTCGTGGAGATGGACAGGAGACCCGGGGTCATCGTTGGTAAGTGGAGGGCCGCGGGCAGCTCTGGCTGGTGGAGACGGTGTCCGCCCTGGCCTCCAGTAGCCTCTTGCCTCGTTTCTGAGGGGCTGGGGTGAAATCGTGTGTGCCCTGTTGAGTGGGATTTGTGGCGCCTCCAGGTATCCCTGCAAATCCTTCTGTTATTGGAAGTGCTCTATTTTTAATAGCTTTCTGGTCTTGAGAACAATCTTACTCGCTGAGCAGAGAAGCCAGCGTCCTGTCAGACATGGGTAAGAAGAGCAGCTGGACAATTACTTTGTTTACCTTCAGCTCATGTACTTCGTCAATAGTAGTTGTACTCCAGAGTCTTGTGCATGGGTGGCAGAAGCTACCAGATTGCGTTGAGGTTCTTTTACCAGAAAAGGACATACCAGAGAGGTTCTGGTAGCATTCTGAAATATGACCAGCTTATATCTATATATCTATAGCTATCCAGGTTTACAGAAGAATCGTGCAGAAAGAACAGAGTTCCCATAGACCCGCCCCCCCCCCCCAATTTTCTCTATTATTAGTACTTGGCCTTAGTGTGGTACTTTTGTTACAATTGATGAAACAATGTTGTTATAACTGCACTAGTATCTACATCCATAGTTTATATTGGGGCTCACTGTTTGCATTGTACAGTTTTATGTTTTTTTTTAAAAATTTTTCTTCCAGAAACATATTTACAAATTAAAATATCCCATTGTAACCACTTTCAAACACGCAGTTCAGTGGAGATGCCTGCATTCCACACAGAAGCTCTGTACCAATCATAGCCTGTGTTTTTGAAATAAAGTTTCAGAACGGGAATAATTGAGAACTGTCTGAAAGCCCCACGGAGAGGAGCCTTCTCTGCCTGGTATCTGCTCCTTGCTCGGGGTGGACATCCTAGGCGCAGAGTGTGGTGGTGCTGGGACATCAGCAGGGGGATGCGGTGGGCTAGGAAGCAAGGCTGGTGGATTTTCACTCTGTGGCTCCAGCTCATTCTTCCAGAGGACCCTTGTCTTCTCCAAGCAGTTAGCCTCTGGGTTTTCACAGTTAGCCCAGGTAAGGCACCCAAAGGGCGTTGTCAGTCCCGGTGGCCTGCCTTCCACCGTGCCCATGCCAGCTTAGCTTCATCGTCACAGGAAAGAGCTTGTATTTTTGGAGGTAGTGAAGGGCCATTTGGAGACGTGTTGGGTGAGCAAACAATTTGACAGGGTGATATCCTAGTCCCAAAAGGGGGTCTAAAGCCAGGGGGTAAGTTGGTTAGATGGTCACTAATGTGCCTCTGAAAGCATTTTCCAAAGAGAGATTCCAGACACATTGGCGGCAGTGGGTAGCTTTGCTGCTTTCCCAAGGAGATGGCGTGAAAGGAGCATTAGAGCAGGGGGGCGAGTCCTCACGTCCCAGCGGTTGTGCAGGGGTGTGGCTCGCCCCACTGGGGTGGAGCTGCCGCATTCTCCCAGCTGACCCAGGGCACGACCCTGGGCCGGGGTCGGGGCAGACAAGTTCTTGCTGGAAGCTGTGATTGTTGAGGTTTGGGCTCCTCAGACCTCAGTAGCTGTGTGCCTTTGAGAAGAGCTTATTACTTAATTATTCATTCAGTGGGCAGCCCAGAAATCAGTTTATTTCTTCTGTTTGGGAGAAAGCATTTTCCATTGAGGCTGTGGGCATGAAAGCACAAAATGAAGTCCGTTCAGCACCCTTGGAACCTCCCGGGCACCAGGCATGGGAGCGGGAACTTCCTGAGCACCTCAAAGACCAGGTCAGCATGTGCTGCTTCGTTTTGCTGGAGGCTCTGCCACCTACCAGTTGTGTCATTTTCCCAAGTGACTCGCTCTCTCGGTGCCGCGACCTCGTCCTATAAAGTGCCACCTTAATACGCTGAGGAGTGTAAATGCGTCACAGTGTGACCTAGAATCGGGCCTGGGATATGGTAAGCGTGACGTGGTAGTGACAAGCACACAGGCACGTCTCCGTCCCCATTCACTGATGCTCTTTCTGCCATGTTGCCATAGCCAGGTTCTCATTTTCCCCTTGGTGCCCAGCAGCCAGGAGTCAGAGGCTGGTGAACCCAGCGGCCGTTAGCCTTGGGCTTTGCCTCTGACTGAGGCAGGAGCAGAGCGGCCGGCCTGCCCTTCTGGTGGGGGTGGGGGCGTTGCGCGCCCACACTGCTCTGCCGCCCACTGCCGCTGCTCTCGGGGCTCCCCCTCCGTGCTCCCCCTCCGTGCTCAGCCGCACGCATGGACGTAAGTCTAGGCCGGTGGAAACTGGCTCCCCTTGCCCACCTTTCAAACGTTTGTTTGGGTTATAGGGAGAGAAGGTCTGTTTTTCTAGACAAAAACCTCTCCGTCGTTTCCCACAAGGTACTCAGTTCATCGGGTGTTTTAGTCGAACATTTTAGCCCTTGGATAGCGGGGAAAACCAGAGTGACTGGGGCTTGGGATGTTGTGAGGGGAGCACAGTGGAACGAAAGGTCATGGGGGAATAAACCAGGCAGCTTGAATCTAATTACCAAGCTTCCTTAGCAACTTCCTGTGAAGGCAAACACCCTGGCCTCCTGGAAGTCTGCGGCTCTGTGGCGTCGTCTCACGCTTGCTTTGCGCCTGCTCTCCTTCCAGGCCTTAGCCTGGCGGTGGGGCTGGCTCTTTGACTTGTTCTTGATTTGTGGCTTTCTTTCTTCTAAAAGACCTCAGAGTCTGGCGCACGGATCCTGGCTCCATCTTCGACCTCGATCCCCTGGAGGACAATGTTCAGTCGCGAAGCCTGCACGTGCTCGCCGGTATTTCACGCTGGTTCTGCGCTCCTCCCACCCACGCAGTCTTGTCCTGAAAGCCAGGCCCACCGCGCCAGCCGCCTCGTGCGAAGGCCGGGGCTGAGCATGTGCAAAACCAAGGGTTGTGCTGCTGAAAAGTACCATCAGTCATGTGTGAAAACAAAATAGCCTAGATCAGTTTGTCCCAGACTCATTTTAAAAGGTGTCTAGAGCTTACTTAACATCTGCTTTTTATTAGCGAGTGTGATTCTGTGGGCTTCCTGCGTTTACAGATGTAGTTATTTGGATTGCACTAAGCTGCTGGGACAAAAAGGAGGTTTGTGAAATACGCTCTTACGACATTTTAAAGGTAGATTTAAATAATTACATGTAAGGTAGTAGAGAGGTTTTCTATATAGCTTCAAAAATGCCTCAAAATACAAGAGGCTTTCAAGTATTCTTAAAATTTATCTCTGAGATTTTATATAATGTAAAAGTAATAGTTTACTTAGGAAGTTTACCTTTTAATTTAGATGATGTGTTTATAAGTAAAGGCAAAAATGATTGGCTTAGATATTTGCGGATAGTGACAGCATGGCTTGACATCTCAGACTTTTCAGGGTGCTTAGCAAACTAAGCTTTGAAAGTCATGCAGTTACTTTAAGTGATGTGAATAGATACATCACAGCATTTCCGTCTCAACCTGCCGCCTGGTTTCTACTCCAGATTTAATTGACATTCGTCACATTGAATGCCCAAGGCAGGTATTCTAATACTTTCACAGTCCATTCCGTCCATGTAATCAGCCAAACGGTGTCACTTAGTTTTCTAAAAATAACGACACAGATGCTGTATACCTGGTGATACTTTAAAGCATTTATTTATAACCAGATGCCAGGTTTGATAGACATTTATTAGGTTGCCAGTCTTCTTAGGAAAAACTCACTTTCCCGTTTCCTGTGTCTCCTTTAAAATCCAGATTTAACAAACGAGTGTCAGTGATCCTTAGCTCATCTACGCAGTCGATGCGAGAGATGCTGCAGCTTGGGGATGGGTGGCGAGATTTTTGCAGTCGCTGAGATTTTGGACTATCCTTTGATAAGGGCTTGCTTTTCTTCCATGTGCAACTTTTAAATGATTTTTATTTTTTCTTGAAGTCACTTAATCACACATATGAACTTTTTCCCTCCATTATAGAAAAGGCAGGCCACTCCAGGAGACGCTGCTCTCGGTCTCCGTCCAGCAGTGCTTTTGGTACCGGGCTGGGAGACGACAAGTCAGAGATATCTGGGCTTTACCTTAGCTTTTCAGGCTGCAGCGACGGGACGAGACCGTCTGAGGAAGGAGGTACCGAGCACTAACCATCTGCAAAGATAACTGATTCCTTGTAAAGATGTCACAAGACCGTCTTGAACACATTCCTCACCTTTGCACAAACATTTAGCCTGGGTGTATTTGAAAAATTTAAATTAAGCCTAGAAAGTTCAGTCTTTTTAAAAAAACTACTACTTTGCATGTGTGCCTGCTTTTCCCCCCCGTCTTACTGCACTTTTATCACTGGTAATGGCTGTGTAATGACAAGGGTCTTGGGCTTTGCTGTGTGCATCTGGCTCACAAGGTTTGTGATGGATGTACACAGCTCTGGTAGAAACTGAGTCCTGCATGGTTTGTATCTGATTTCCATTAAGGAAAAGCAACCGTCCAGAATATTGAGTGGCTCAGAGGTTGCTGTACATTTGTGTGTGTTTAAATATTGATACAAATTTGCAGACGGAGCTAGATCTTGCCTGAAAGAAATCAGGTGTAGTACTTAGTATATGAGATTTTTACAATGGAAAATACTGTTGCTTGTTAACAGTCTTCTCTGGATTTTGTGCATATACCCTTTTCTCCTACCTTTTCCTGTTTTCTGCATACAACCTGGTGGATTAGTTCTAGAATTTTGGTGAAAGGTTTTTGGGTGTTAAGTTAACCTGCAGGTAAAACCGTGGTCAGCGGTTAGGATTACAGCGTCCTGCTTCCCCGCCTGCAGCCACATGCAGTACAGCCGGGAGGAGTGTGAGAGCACAGGATGCCGGCTTTCCTTTGGGCTTCAGAGCGCCTGTTGCCGAAATCCTCAGGCAGGACAGTTTCAAGCTGAGGAACTTAACTCCTGGGGGAAAAGAAGGCAGCTTGACTGAGGCCATGCGGGGCCCGTGAAAGCTCTGGTTGTATGATGGGCTCTTCTCTCTCTGTCTCTCTCGCGCTCTCTCTTCCTCTCTTTCTCTCTTCCCATTCGCTAAAATAAAACACTCATGAGAATAAAATCAATTGTATTTTATAGGTTTTAAATTATAAATCCAGACTGGCCTTAGCTGGGTAGAAAGTTTTTAATGGTGACATGTTTTCAAGGTAACTTTGCTTTACTGTAGGTAAAGTACACGTGAGGAGGTGGCCCCCTTTTCTGTCTGGCGCTCTAACCACGTGTTCAGTGATTGCTGATTTTTGTTTCTTTTTGACGCGGGGTTATTGATGTCTCCCTTCAGTGTCCTTGGTAGTTCTGGAGACACGCAGTGATTACACAATGATGTAGATGCTCGATGAGATGGATAAAACCCAAAGCAAACACGAGGGCATTTCCATCAGCCGTGTTGACCGTCCCTGGTTCCGGGTCCTGCGGAGCATCCTCGCCCAGCAGTTTGCAACACCCCGCGGGCTCCCCGTCTGTGCACAGCAGCCCGCCTCCAGCCACCTCCCCAGGCTTGCTGTGCGGGGGCTCGGGTGGGGCTGGGCCCTGGACCAGCACAGGGCGGCCAGCAGGGGGAACATGCGGCCTCCGAGAGGGCTTGGGGCTGGGGGGCTGCCACGGAGCAGGTCTCACACAGTAGCATGGAATTATGGACAGACGCAGTGTTTATTTTGGGGGTGCAGGTTGTACAACGGGGAGCCCCATCTGGCCCTGATGTCAGGGAGGCCTCCCCAAGGAAGGGACATGGCAGCTGGGAGGGCCGTTCAGCCATTTCTGAGGCACAGCAGAGACCTGGGGCTGGAGGGCTTTGAGTCGCCCAAGCGGAGGCACCACGCGGACAGCTGGGTCTGGGGTGGTCAAGCGTGTGGACGACAAGGCCTGGGCGAGACCGTCGGGTTCGAGGCTCTCAGCTGGCAGGCGACCTCCAGGCGCTGGCGCCCACCCCCGCCCCCCAGCCAGCTCCTCATCCCCTTCAGCCACACCCGTCGTCTTTCTAATTCTTCCTAGCAAGAGGGCCCTGGAGGGCGCCCGAGGAATGAGAACCCGTCCCCCCAGAGAAGGTTGTTGCATTTAGACTAGAATTTGAGTAAGAGGAATGCATGGTTAATGTTACTGGATTTTGTCTAGGTTCTTGACTATGCTGCAAAAATGAATTTCAAGAGCATGTTGGTTTAGCTAGGTTAGTAATTTATTAAGGAATGGTGAGAAGAGAAATGGGAGGAAATAGCAGATCATAAATCCCAGGTAGAGACGAAGGGGCTGAAGCGATAAAGAGGACTGATTTACAGACTACAATTTCCCATTATAGATTATAAATGCCCAGGTTTTACTCGCATGGTGATCCATGCAGGGGTGAAGAAGGCCAGAACAGGGGTCCAAAGGGGAGGGAGGGAGGGAGAGAGAGAGAGAGAGAGAGTGATTGATTGATTGAGTCAGCCTTTGAGCCTGCTTTTTGAACCATTAATTATTTGCCCCTTTGCTAATGACACTGGAGAAGTTCCAGCTGTTTGCTGTTCTGATTGATTACCCCACCCATCAATCCCCCAGGAGGGCCCAATGATAATGTCCCTGGAGAATATCCGGGGCATCTCCTGGCTTCCGGAGGAAGCCTCATTCCAGATGGGATTCTCATGGGGGTCTTCCAGCAGCCGCCTTGGGGGTATCGATGTCCACGTGGACTTCTTGCCAGGTTCCAGATCTGTCTGTTGAGTCCCTATTTCACTAGTCTGCTTCATCAGTTAAGAAGGAAAGGGAATTTCAGACTCCGTGGAGGTGGCAGGGGAGAGGTTAGGGGCAAGCAGGGGCGTCTCAGTGACTCAGACTAGCCTTGTATGTAAAAGCCTTTGGGGGCATATGTGAACCTGGTCGTTCTCAGCCACAACGCCTGTCGTTGAGCGTGAGGCAAAGTAGCTAAAGATGAAGCAGTAAGTTTTATAGCAAACACACGTGATGGTCTACCCTCAGCGTGTCTGGGTTCATCTGAAAAGATTTCAGGGTACAAAGGAATAGGTCCTAGTTTCATTTATTTTAAGAGAAGCAAAGCACATTCTACCAACTGCCACCTTATGTCCGTATTTGAATGACCAGCCACACAGCAAGCCTAATGTGTTTGAAACCACCTCCCCATACCCCACCTTCTGAGAAAACCCCGCTGCTTTCCCAGGCTCCTCACCGCTAAAGGTGGCAGTGGCCAGGCTTCCAGTTACTTTCCGTTGTCCTGCAGGCCTGCCCCGCAGCCATCCTGCTCCTCACTCAGCCCGGAAGAGACCCAGAACCCTGGGCGTCTCTCTCCTCCACTGCCCCAGGGCCGCGCGGCCACCCTCTCGCCTGGCACTTTCCCTCCACACGCTCCCCTGCCCCCAACCCCTGCCAGAACGTTCCACCTGAGGCCTCAGTCGGACCAGGTCAGTCCTGCCGCTCTCGCGCTCACCCTTCCATTCCAAAGAGAACCCGGCACCTCAGCATTGCCTGCGTGACCTCGTGCCGCCTGCCCCTCCCCTGTCCCTGTACCCTGCATCGCTTTCCTTCTTAGCACTTGACACCACCTGAGACGTGATGTGTTGGTTTGCTCAGCTGCCTCTTCCTCTGGGAACAAGCCCAGGACAGCAGGGCGACAGGCGCTATACCCCCAGCACTCAGCAAATGTGTGGGGAACAAACGAAATGGCCAGTTGAATATTTTAGAAACTAGAACCATGTATATAGATACAGGCAAATACAATTATTTTTTAAAATAAAATTTTCACTTGCACAAGGTTTCCAGGGAACTTCTTGGGTTTGTTCTGATGTTTCACCGACACAAAAGCTGTAAAGCTTCCTGAAGTGGGAACTCCTAGGGCCTTGTTTCCTGGTGGGGGCGGGAAGAAGCGGTTGTGATGCGGTTTGGGGTCCCCTTTGAAATGCGTGCTTGTGACTCTGGCGGGAGTCGCTGAGAGATCCCACAGGAGGGCCTTGCGGGGGCCCTGCAGCTGCTCCATGGACATCCTCCTTGTTTTCAGCAGAAGGAGCCATTCGTATGTGTCTGTTTCAGTACTATTCTAGGAATTGAGAAGTTTACAACATAACTTGTTAGTGGCAAGACAAAAACGAAAATATTTTTAGGTATGTCAGTGCTGTTTTTCTCCCAGGATTTGTAGATTCCCTTATTTTAGGCGGGGGTTTTGTAGCGTAAACGCGATGTTGCTTTCCTAGTTGGCGCCCCTCTGGGGAGCTGTGGAGCGCGTGGCAGGCCGTCTGCGGAGGTCCACCCTGGGCAGGGAGACCAGGCGTGGGACCGCGCCCCAGCCCCTCGCCGACAGGCTGGGCCCAGATTTCTCTCGGGGACCAAGAAGGGTGGAGCGAGGAGCTTTCTCAGATATTTTGCGTTTCCTAGCTGGTGCCCTGCATTTATTTATAAACTCTCTTTCTACCCATCCTAAGTGCAAGACTGTGTTTATGTTCTGAAGATGATCCGTCTACTTTGTGAACTAAATGGCTGGGCAGTTATCAAAGTCACAGCTTTAGGGTCCTTCTTAGAAGTTAGAGGAAATTCTGATTGTGAGGACAAAGGGTGAAACTATCAGCTCATTTCTTGAGGCATAAAATACAATATTTTCCTCATTCACATTTGGTTTTCATGAGCATTAACATATAAGCTTTCTCCTTTAAGGTTTGGTTGTTTTAGTTGTTTCTCATGACATTTTCCCATCTTGCTTTGATTGTTGAATATTTTCATTTTTGGATGCGATTATTTTGGGCTTTGCTTTACTTTTCAGTCTGTTCTCCAATGTATCATGTTACCGAAGGGTTTTCAGTGTACATTTCCATGTGTTACTTTGATTTAATAAAGGAGGCTTTTATTCAAACTTCACCCAGTTTGGTTTTGATGTTTGAACAGTGTTATTTGAAATTATCTTTATTGCCTTTTGGCATTAGATTAGTTTAACCTGTTTCCATTGGGCGTATCGTCCTTTTGTGGAAGTGGTCCTGGCTGTGCCTGCTTATTTCGCTGTGATGTTGTCCTCCTCTGAGTGTGTCTTCGTTGACTTGCCTGCCAACACCCGCTTGCTTTCTGGCGACACTTCGCATCCCTTCGTTTTTCCTCCGCGTCGTGTTTTCTGTTATTGCCCAAATGCTTTACAGGCCTGAAGCTCACCCGGGGCTCGCCCTGGTTAGTTTGAACTTGTGCTCACTTTTGCTTCAGGCATTTTGTGTGTTTCTGTTTCCTCTGGAGCAGCAGAGGACGTGGAGTGTGTTGGGAATGAAAAGCAGAGGCACATTTCAAAACAGACATCTTGAGATTTCCAACCTTGTGAACTTTGCCGTTTTGCTCTGAAAGAACCTTTTTGGGGAGGCCCGGGCCTGCTTTATGGACTGGAAGCCAGTTTCTGAACTCCGTGACAGGTCGCCCAGGCCAGCTGTGCTCCGGGCGCCGCACCCTGTCGGAACCTGCATGAAAGGGTTCGTGGTGCGAGAGATGCTCTGGTGCGTTCTGCAGCTCTCCACGTGTTGTCCACACTGCGCCGAGAGGGCGGTGCACCAACGAGGCAGCCAGTCGCCTGGGGCTTCCCAGGCACCTGTGACTCCACCTGGCCATTCACCACAACTTTAGAAGTGTGAGCTGCTGGGACCCAACAATAAAAGGCAGGGTTAGCGTCTTCAGAGAACTGCATCTGGAGGGTGGGGTAACACCCAGGCTTAGAATCAGCCAGGTGGGCAATGAGAAAGGAGTCTTAGGCAGGCAAAGAGCCCGTGAGAGCGCAGAGCCCGTCTTGGGCCCGGGGGCTCTGGGGGCTGCAGGAGGCCAGAGGCGAAGACAGAGCCACATGGGCCAGTGCTGGGCTGCAGTATCTACAGACTTGGGGTTCAGTTGAGCGCAACTCCAGGGCCTTCCCTGTCCTTGCTCTCTGCTTGGGGGTTCGTCCCCTCTGGGAGTTGGTCTGAGGACCCCATTTGCGTTGGGCGGTTTCGGTTCTGCCACGGGGACCGGTGCCCTGGGTGTGGAGTGCCTAATGAGGGTGTGCATGGAGACGGAGCTGTGGACTCTTATTTCAGACACCCCCCTCCCATCTGTTGTTTCTGTAGATTTGCAGAAATGCTGGGACCACAGCCCCTTCCTGCTCTGAAGACCCCAGACTCCAGACAAAATATCCAACCTCTGGGTGCCTCATAGGCTTTGCAAACCTTGCATGCCGGGAACCAAAACCTGATTTCCAGTCGTCCTCGCCAAAAAGCCCCCAAACCCGCTCCTGTCTTTGAGTTCCCGTCTCCTCTGATGGCACATTCTCCTTGAAGCTCAGCGAAGCCTTGGAGCCCCTCAGCCCTCCATCCCTGCTCCTTCCATCCGGCCTCCACCCGCCCGCCAGAGGGAGCCGTTAACTCCTGCGCCTCACCCCTCACACCCACGCTCGGAGCGCTCTGGGAGCTTCTAGTCCCACCAGGACCGGAGCCAACGGTGTTTGGCCTGGCCCTTGCCCAGCAGCCTCGCTCTCCACTGCCCACACGGCGGCTTTCGCGTGCCAGGCGCCTCCCACCTCGCGCCCTGGCAGTCCCGGGTCGCTGTGCCTGGAGCACTCCCAGGTGTCTCCGTGGGCGGCTCTGGCCGTTGGGTGCCTGATTGAAGGTTCACGACTCAGAAGGGTCTTCCTTGCCCGTTCTGCTTAGAAAGCACTCAGCCCCACCTACCCTCAACTCTACCCGCCTTACCGTCTTATCATTCTCCAGAACTCTCTGCACTACCCATTTCATTACTTATTAATTAGTATATTTGTCTCTTCTGTTCTTCCTCCATAATAGACTTCATTGAAAGAAGAGCATCTTTCGATCTGCTCTGTTCTGTTCCGTCACTAGCACCTAGAACAGAATTATAGTAGACACTCAATAAATGTTAAGTAAATATAGTCAGATTAAAGTTTGACCCAAAATATAAAGAAACAGCTTTGCTACATAACATTTGGCATTAATCAATTAGTGGTTAAACCTAACTCGATTTGAGGGTAAGAGTGCAATAATGATACTTACAGTTTTAAAGAAGCAGTACTCCAAGAAGTATCACATTGTTGTAACCTTGCAGCCTGTGTTTACTACAGAGCCTGCGTCAGCTAACTCATCCTGCTCCAAAATGCTTCTCCGCCATTGTTTCGTTCACCTGTGACATCTGTCCTCAGCAGGAATGCCAAGAAGTAGTAGTTCCCCTGAATTCTGTAATCCCCCCAGACTGTCAAGGTTATGGGCTTCTCTCGAGCCATGGTCCCCCGTGTTGGCAGGTCCTGTCCGTGAGGACAGGAAGTTCAGCTCTGCCCCCAGTTCCTAGCCCAGGGCCAGACAGCTCCACCAGAGTTGCTGAAGGAGGCAGAAATCCAGACACACCTCAACACTTTCCCAAACTCAGCCAAGACCAATGGCCACCAGCTGAAAGTTAGATCTGCCCTTAAATTGGGAACAGAAATGTCACACACCAGCAGGAATGTCACAACAGGCTGTTAGTATAATTTGATCTTGATGGATGATATGCATCCAGCCCACAGAGTTCCTTTTAATGGAAAAGTAGCCATAAGGTCACAATCTTTGCGCAGTGTTGGCATTAATTTTCTGTTGCTTTTCTTTTCCCCTGAGGATTTGTGTTTCTGATTTACACATGGCATCGTTTCTATCCCATGTGCAGGCTTACTGGTTTTTAGTCAGGAACATAGTTTTAGAATTGTAGTGACCAGTACCACCTAGTAGAAAATACACTCCTGATGGTGAGCTATTGTCTCCACTTAAAATACACTTGTTAGTAGTTCTATGTTAGCCACTACTTGTGTTTTCTGATTACTGCTTGGTGACTCCCCCCAACACCCCCCCATGCCCCCCCAAAAGAGAATCCAGTTCCTCTCAAGCCTGACTTGTGTGGAAGAATACATTCAACAAGAGAAGCTTAATTGTGCTGTTTCCCAAATGAATTTGAGAAGTTTGCTGATCTCTACCACAAAAGTGACATTTTAGTATCTTCATTTAAATTGAGGAAGATTTGAAGAGTTGGCGACTGGTGTTTCTGTGGTGAGACTGACCGATAGGAAGATGAGCGACTCCTTTATAATGTGAGATCAGTTACCAGGGTATCACACCGTTCGGCCAGCAGGGGAGAAGCACGCCGTGCGAGGGCTGGAGACTTTTGGTTAGTTGTCGTCCTCCAGCGTTCCGGTGGAACTTGAAGCCCTTAGAGGAACTTGCATTCCTGGTCTCCATAGAAATGGAAGGAGAGCTATGTCGTGAGTTTCCTCGTGTGAAGTTGGAGAAAGGCGCGAGCGCTAAGGCGCACGTGTGTCTCTCATTGCTCTACCATCTCGGCCTGCTGCCTCTGTGTGTGAAGGAGAACCAGCTGGCCCTTAAAGGGGCAGACGGGGAAACGTCAGAACTACATGCCTGTGAAGCCGAGTGCATGGGGAAGCAGAGCAGTTTCCGTAGGAAGGATAGAAACACGGTCCTGCCATATGTGTCCAAGGGAACGCCTTTGGGAAGAGCTTCACGAGTGGCAGAATGGCATGTGGTCCAGGAGGACAGGATTTCTGTTTTTCTAATGGTTGAACTGGAGCAATGAAAATGAAAATAAGAGTTTTGGTTTTTATGTATCAGATTTGATGTCCGAGTTAGATAATAAACTGGGTGGATACATTTCCACACCTGTTTTATGTAGAAAACTGTAGTCATAATGTCAGCTCTTGGGCATGGGTTTGCCTGCTCTCTCCTCACTTTCTGTTTCCACCGGGTGCCCCCATCCTTCCCCCTGAGAGTCCCTGGCTGGTGGGTCATGGGGATTGGACCCCGACGTTGCAGGAACTCCTTACGATGTCCGTGGGCTGATGCAGCCTGCTGGTAGTGTGTTGAGCATCTGCCCTTGCCGGGCTCTCCTCTCCTGCTCCAGGTTCCCCCTGAGGCAGGTTCCCTGCCCTTTATTGTCTAATCTCCCCTGCCCCTCCTCCCCGGCAGTATTCCCATCTTCCCAAGCCGTGTTTTCCCAGCATTCTGGTTCTTGGTCTTCACCTTGCACCCAGTACCTGACCCATGTACACTGAACGTTTTGTTCGTATCTGTCCGTCAGGCTATACCCACATCCTGCCTGGATGTCCTGAGGGTGGTGTGCCTTCCATCTCAGCGGCCTGTTGCTGACCCCCTCCCTGGCCGCCCACCTTGAACCCAGAGCCTGGGCTCTAGGAGACCCTGGTCATTTACGCGTGCTTTTGAACCTTGATTGCTCTATTTTCCAATAAGATCAGGATTCAGTAGTTTTCTGTCTGTCTGTTGAGTAGACCTCACTCAGAAATGAAGTCAGGGCTGCCATGTGTCTGTGTGACGTTTGTGGACTTGTCACTCGGCGTCCAGGTGACAGTGTTTGGGAACTTACTCCCTGCAGATTGAAGACGTCCCCTAAGAGTCAGATTTGAATTAATTAGGGTGGGAACGAGCCAGATGCCTCGTGCGGCTGTAGGTCTTCGACCGTTGTGCTGTGTGCGTTTACCCAGCGAGCAGAAGGAGGAGACTGTTCGGGACTTACCGCGAGCTTGACAGACCGCTTCTGAGTTTGCCGGCGCGTCTTCTTTTGGCCCCCTGGTGTCCCCTTCCCCCGGCCGCCCCCGGGGGGCCGCTCCCCTCCACGCCTCTTGTCTGCCCGCCGGACTGGCCCCTGGCCTGCAGCCTCTGAAGCCCTAGCGGGAGCCTCGACTTGCCTCCCGCTCCTGCCACCGTTCCTGGCTGCTTCCTGAGCCGTCCGCCTTCAGCGACGCTGGAAACACGGCGGTGAGGAGAGCGGGCTATGGGGTTTGCGACGGCCATCTGTGCCCCCATCCCCAGGACGCCGTCAGGTGCTGGGACGGGAGCCAGGAAGCTGGCAGCGGCTCTTCTCGGGGCCCCCTCCCGAAATCGCCTGGGTGATAAGTCCAGCCGACGGCCACGCCCCACCCTGGCCTGGGCCCTCCCAGGGGAGCTCAAGATGCCCCAGGGGTGAGACCCTCCTCGTGCCTCTGGCCTGACCCTCCCTCCCCCACCTTCGGCAGCTAAAAGGGGACACACAATAGCGACAAGTGCTTTCATTTTACAGCCGATTTCTAAAGTCCCAGCGGTTACTGTGTGACAGCGATGGTGGGTATACTTGCCTTTAAGAGTTGGTCATCTACTCGGTCATAGATGGTTTCGCTTTTACACTGAAGTCTGTTTCCAGATTCACAGTTTTCATGCTCCCAGCCTGTTTCTTTGCACTTGTCTGTTCGCAGCTTATAATTAAAGAGACAGACAGGCAAGGGGCCATCGGGTGTGTTTCTCTTCTCCACAGAGAAGACTCTTCTGCAGCCCTAGGAATTCTCTGGGATTCCAGCCTGGCGTCTTTTTGTTGGATGGAGCGTGA
>JAQZBX010016721.1:0-36228 GCA_029593785.1 Cabassous unicinctus | reverse complement strand
CTTTATTGGATATATGGTTTCCAAATATTTTCTTCCATTGTGTAGATGGTTGTTTTACTTTCATAATGAAGTCCTTTGGGGCTCAAAAGTTCCTAATTTTGATGAAGTCTTATTTATCTTGTTTAAACTTTGGGTGTAAAGTAAAAGAAAACATGATGGTTCCATATCATATGATTCCATATGTTTTCTTCTAGGATTCTGATAGTTTTTGCTCTTATATGTATGTCTTTGATCCGTTTTTGGGATGGTTTTTCTTTAAGATTTGAGGTAGGGGTGTTCCATGCCCTTTTTGGTATAGATGTTGTTAAAAATCTCTACAATCTTGCTAGCTCCTTGTGACAGTTAAGTTCATGTGTCAACTTAGCCAGGCTATAATATACAGTTGTTTGGTCAAGCAAGCACTGGCCTGATAGCTACTGTGAAAATATTTTGTGGATTTAAATCATCAGTAAGTTGATTGCATCTATGGCTAATTACATCTACAATCAATTGAGGAGATTGGCTTCAGCAGTAAGAGAATCATTTGAAGGCTTTGAAAAGAGGTGATGATTTCAGCAGTCAGAAGAGAGACATTCCATCTCTCCTTTAGCCATTCAGCTTCTCCAGGGGAGTTCATCAAAAACCTTCATCAGAGTTCCAAGCCTGCAACTTGCCCTACAAAGTTTGGACTTGCCCATTCTCACAGCTGTATGAAACAATTCTTATAAAATCTCATATATATATATGAGCTTCCCTACAGAACCCTGACAATATACTCCCAATTTACTATTTCATCTCTTTTTGTTTCCCTATACCTTTAAAATGTTTCTTTTTAAATTATTTTAAATTTTCTCAATTGAGTGTGCTAACTTTTCCCTGCTGAGGCTCTACATGGCACATAGGCACTGCACTAAAAGTAATTATAGGATGAATGGATGAACCAAAAAATGAATGAATGAATATTACATCTCAAGGATTCCAAAGATAGAAATTCTGTATAGCCTTAAAAACACTAGATGCAGAAATTGGGATGTCATTAGAATTGCATCAGAAGTCTTTTTGTTGTACTGTATTGGAAGCTTCTGTTTTATTTCAAGTCATTGCAGAAAATACCTGCAGAAAATATCTGCATTTTGTGAGTCTGCCAGTGGCTGGACATTGATATTTATACTAATAAATCAAAATTTCTGTTGAAAAATTCTGCTAATCTCCAGGAAATTAAGGGAGGTTAGAACCATGTGCAGATCTTGAATAGATGGAGAAGATGGGACAGAATGCATTTCTAAGGAAATCAGCATGCCTAAGCAAGGCAAATAGGTGTTCAGAAAGTCAGGGTACTCAGTATGCATCTGAGGTTCTGAAAAATAAAAATGGGTACATGATTATAGGACATAGCTGCAGTACAGAAATTAAAATAGTACCTAAGATAAAGAGATATTAATCCCCTGAGTATTATATGTCAAAATCATAAATTTGGGAGAAAGAGATATTTTTCCTCCATCAATTGAAGAAGAGATTGCAAATACCATACAGTGTAATTATAGACTTTTTTCAAATAGTTGCTATTTATAAATTTTATATGAAGAAAATTTAGATACTAACTTTAATTTAAATCATTTTAGAAGTTAACCAGACTGTTTTTCTAAATAACTCCTCAGGTTTTCCTTTTTTCTTTTTTTTTTTTTTTTTTTAATTTGTTTGATTTTTCTTATGAGGTACAAGGGATCAAACCCAGGACCTGATACTTGGGAAGCAGGTACTCAACTACTTGACCTACATCTGCCTCCCTGGTTTTCCTTTTTATTTCTACCAAAATTAAGTTTAGAGATAAAGTGAGAAATTCTGAGCTAACAAGATATATTCAATAAATATTTATCTAATGTAAAATACATATATCCATGTGATTTTCATAATTGAACGCTATTTATAGGAATAGTAAAATAGGTATTTAATTATGAAAATTTATCCAAATGATTCATTAAAGAATAACTTGGATTTTGAACATATTAAAGAATCAGTATTTGATGTTCTTCAAATGAGGAGGTCCTTGTCAAAGAAAAAATCTTCAGAATTCTATATCTAGTAAACATAATTTTCCACATACATAGCAACACATAAAATAATCAATGTTGGGTTTATGTTAAATGTGAATTAAGATAAAGTCAGTGAAACCTGAGTAACAGTTTAAAAGAAGAAAATTGAATTTAAAAAATGTAATTAGATATCTAAAACTATTCTGGATCCTCAAATGGCATATTACTATTGCATATAACTATTTTGGAACCTAATATTGGAAAGTAATTTAAAATAAATAAAAACTAAGTTTTTTATAGGATAAGACTAACTTGTGAGTATATCTCCCTGTGTGGATGAGGGAGGTAATACAAAATTATACAAGAATTCTGATGTCTTAGTTCTAAAAAAATTAATATTATTCACTATAGGAATCATGATTTGAGAGTAATTCTACATGAATAACAGCCATATAAATACCAAATGAAACTTTCACATGTAACAAAGAATCCAAATGCGGATTTGAACTAGAGTGCATACTTTAATATTCATAGAAAATGAAAGTCAGTAAAGTAAATTCCTACTCTTTCTACAATTATAAAACAACAACACTGACAGAATCATGTTATAGATTTCCAAAATCTATTACAATATCACATTGTATCACCTTCCTTTGAGGCTGGGAAATGCAGGTGAGCTGGGATTAGATGGAGAAGAGAGGGAGGGAGTAAGTGAGAGGGAGAGAGAGAGTCCTGAATTTAAGAATCTTATAAAGGCTAGATAAAATTAAAGATTATTTTAAACAATTTTAGGTGGATATATATCAAATATAGTTAACAATTAAAGCCTAACTGCCTGTACGTTGGGAAGACAAATACAGTAAATGAATTTATAGTGAGTTGTTGAATAACTTTGAACTAAACCTTTAATTACTATATGTTCTGAACAGGACCTTTCAAAGTTTAATTATATTAAATAATGATATAACTGCTTATTTTTCCTCAGTGTTATGGAAATTTTCTTGAAATATTCAAATTAATTTTCCAGTAAAGTATATTTTTAAGGTACATTGAGGAAAGACAAGTCTTTTCTTCCTTTCATTTAATTCATCTCTTCAATCAAAGGATGCAGAGGAAGATATTTTAAGTAAATATTGGGAGTGCACTTAAAGCTTTTCACACTATATAGTTCTTCCCAGAGGATATAATTTCATATAGGTCTGGCTTCTTGAACATGTGACCTGTGCAGCCACACAGAGCCCCATGCTAAGAGGGTCCAGTACTTGATATAATGCTCTGCTTTCACTACCTTGATATTCGTAATGATTTTCAAACAAGAAATACCGCATTTTCATTTTGCACTGAAGCTTGCAAATTATGTAGCCAGTCTTAACTCCATGAGATCAGAGATTTCTTGTTTTAGTCACTAATGTACCTCAGCCCCTAAAATAGTAAGTACTCAGTAAATATTTGTCATATTAACTGCATACTCGAGATTCAGAGAAAAGTTCCGAAATATATGGTGTTCTAACTGGCTTCCCCACTCCATTTCAAAACTCATTTTATTACTATGGTTTCCTCTTCCTCAAAATAAAGGTGTTTAAAACAGTATTTTTTCTTTTTTTTTTTTTGTAACCAATTGAACTTCCATTGGGTAGATACATCCAGAAATGAAAAAACACATTGTTTTGATATGTAGATTAAAAAGTTAGATGCTCTAATTTTTTGTTTATAAAAGAGCATTCTTTTAATTTAATTCAATGAAACAACAGATGCTTTAGAAATATTATCTTATTCTGTCATCTTTCATGATTCATTTCTTAAAATATTGGTGCCTATGTACTTGAGTTTACCAGAATTACATTGTCAGATATTATCTTTATTCTCTTTTTAACTGGTTTCTTTTTGACAATTTTACCATACCCAAGGATTTAAATAGCAATTTATTAATACCACCACAATTTGTGAACCCTCCCAGTTAACACTAGACAATTATATCAACATCCTACTAAACTTCTTACTTAAATTCTTCATAAACACCTAGAACTCAGGAAACCCAACTTTATTCATCACCTCTTACATCAACTGATTCTCAAAAACATGCCTTTAGTATGTAGTAGCCTACATTATGTAACCATCTACCAATTTGCAGCAATGCTGTTTATATATTAATTAAGCCAGTTTCCTAAATACTAGGATTAATTATCCTAGATTACATTTCCTCACCCCAGCAATTTCACCTTGTAAATACTTCAGACTCATATTTATACTTTCAATGATTCTTAAGCTTAAACAATTACTGTTACAGACTCCACATCAAGAACTGTTAAACCTGAACTCTTTTAATCTTTAATTTTGCCTGGCCATACATTTGCATGATAAATAACATTTATCTTAAGGACAAGTTATATATCGCCAAAGAAGAGAGCATAATATCAAATATAAAAAATATGAACCATAGATTTTTACCATTAAGGATAGAGTAGCAGGTGACAGAATTAAGCTTCAACTAAAGCAATTAAATTGTTGACTAAATATATGAATCAATAATTTTCAGACATTGAACATCAATCATCATGGCCCATTGATGTCTGGGAAAGGAGATCTCAATTATTTGAGACCTGTGATTACGTTATTTTACTTTTCGGAGAGCGATTTTAGGGTGCAGCAAAGGAAGGGGGAGTTCTGCTAGAATATGACAGTACTGTTGAGTTGAGGAGACTGAATTGAGAGTTTGAGGAGGCCAAATGGCTAAAGGTCAGAGGGCCGAGTGTGAAATAAGAAAGAGCTCCAGAGAATCAGAGCTCTAGGAAACTGAAACGGGACCCCTTGAGTCTCTAGCTGAATACTCATCAGTGCATACATGCAAGGAAATACCAAAGTCAGGAAAAGAGCCTCTCAAAAGGAGCAAAGCTGAACCACTCACAGCTCACAAAAGACTGCAAATTGTTCAGGTTTACTTCAGGCAGAGTAGAACTAATAATTCAGTGTATTGGGTATTGTAATTAGCATGTATTGCCACATTAACAGGAAAAAAAAAGAAAAAATTAAAGCCTACTCTGGTCTCACCTAACAAAACTTAAGCCTGAAAAACTTCAAATTGTTTTTGTAAGTAACATAACTGTATTCCACAGCAAACCTCAATTTATAGGAGTAGGAATATCCAGCACCCAAAAAGGTAAAATTCACAAAGTACAGCACCAATCAAAATCACCAGGTATGCGTGAAGCAGGAAAGTATGAGCCTTAAAGAGGAGAAAAAACAATTAATACAAACAAAACTAGAAATGACATAGATAATAGAATTAGTTGTTAGGAATGTTAAAATGACTTTTCTATTTATATTGTATATATTCAAAAAGTTAGAGAAATGAAATAGTAAGTTAGGTGGAGACTTGGAAGATATTTAAAAACTTTAAGAGGAATAATAGATTATCAATGACACACACATACACACATTCAAACTGGCCAGCGTTAATATTAGATTAGATACTGCTGAAAAAGATGAATGATTTCAATTCATAGCAATGGTATCCAAGTGAAGCGCACATAGCAAAAAAGAAACGGTTCAAATAGGGAAAGAATATTCACGAGCTTTGGAAAAACTTCAGAAGGTCTAATGTACATTCATTTCCCAAGATAAAGGAAAGAGGGAGAAAACTGAAAAAATATTTTCAAAAAATTGTAGTCTTTAAAAAAATAATGAAAACTATAAACCCATAGAACAAGAAGCTCAATGAACCACCAGCACAAGAAACTTGAAGAAAATGACACCAAAGCACACCAGAACACAAGTCTTAAAACCAGTGACAAAAAGAATATATTAAAAGCAGCCACAGGGGAAGAAAAATTACATTAGGAAAAAGGTAATACACGAATGACAGCCAACTTCACATTAGAAAAAAAATGGAGCAATAATCTTGGAAGCATTGAAAGAAAACAAATAACAATGTTAATAAATGTGAACCTAAAATTCTATACCTAGAGAAAATATATTTCAGAACAGAGGAGAAATGAACACATTTTGAGAGATACAAACACTAAAATGATTCATATAATCTGCATTACTAGAATGTCAAAGTCCTACAGGCAAAAGGAAAATTAAACCAGACGGAAAACTGTATCTACCAAAAAGAGTGAATACCATCAGAAATGGAATTACCTGGGTAAATAGAAAATACTGTGTTTTCCCCCCAAATATCTTTGAAATCTAAAGGTGTACTTACAGAAGAAAATATAACAATTTATTGTGAGACTATTACCACCACATACAGAGGCATAATGTCTCACAATTATGATCCAGAGGCAGAGGCTAGCAGAGAATGGAAATATTCTGTTGTAAGATTGTTATACTATATGTGAAATAGCATATTTATTGAAGGTAGACTGTAACAAGTTGAGGATGCATCCTAAAAAATTTAAGGAAGAAACCAGTGAAAAAGCAAAAACAGTTTAAGCTAAATTGCAGAGGCAGATAAAATGACATCATGGAAATTGTTCAATTAACCCTTTTTTCTCTTTACCTATTTCTTTTGGACTTTAAACACTTCATAAAATAATTACTTAAAAAACCAGTAAAATTGACCTTGGATATGGAATTTTGAAATATAGCTGTAGGCCAAAATGTGTGTGTTTTGCCTATCCACACTTGTCTGTGATGGAAGAGAGCAGAAAGGTGTTTTGAGAAAACCAAAAAGAAATAATTTGCATCTGTTTTAGATGGACTGTGGTTGAATATCAGTCTTCAACACTCAAAGACCAAGCTGTAATGAATAGCACAACTTTAAGGAGGCTGAAAAAAAACAATGTCTACACCTTTCTGTGTAAAAAACTGGTTTAGTCTTTGCCTTTCTTAGCAGGTGTTAATGCTATCATTTTTATTAAGCATTTGAGGAGAAAAACATATTGGGTTTCCTTCCGCACGTGCCAGTGTAAGGCCTTTTTCCAAGTCTTTTCCCTTTCTCCCCAAACAGGAATTGAGAAGCTATAAGCTACTACCCAATTTCAGCTTTCTCTTTTATGGATCTGTCCCCGAGGCTGCATGACAGTTTTGCTGAAATCGAGCCAATGCATCTCAGATGATCACACACTCGGTGGTCTGTCTGCGGCTTTCACTTTCCAAACATCCGTGACTATGTGAAATTGTTTTGCGTTGTGCTACGAGCACCTTCTGCTCAAATGCCTGTAGCTTCCCCATTTCACATCATCCTTCAACAGCTGTTTGGGATTATCTCCTAGTGTCATTGCCACATTTACTTATGAAAAAATTCCCCACTATTTGCAGATTCTTTCTTCTAATCCTGCTTGCTAAATGATTCAGCTAGAGGGGATGGACCTTTTTTTTCATCTTTGTATTCTTTGTATCTCATAGGAGTACAGTATTTTGTACAAAAAGAGGCACAAAATAAACGCTTAGTGTATTCAAATGCATTCTTTATTTTGGATATGAAGAGGAGAGCATTCACTTTTCTTCAAAGCTTGATCTTTATCCCTAGAAATTTCCTGGTGAGGAATAAAGCAGAATCAGAATTCACTTAGATTTAAGAGCTCAATTCCTTCTATGTACATAACATGGTCACCTAATCTCCAAACACTTTGGTAGACTATAAACACAATTTAGAATAAATTAGGAAGACAGTGTGAGCTACTTAATGAAGACTTGAAAGTTAGAAGAACCAAATATTAATCCAGACTCTGACAACAGCCGTCCTGGATGTGTCTTACAGTAAAGTCAGCATGCCCCATAAATTTAAGAACTTAGGTACATAAACTCCCACTCAAATTTCCTGGGTCCTCTCTTTCTTAGAAAATATTTCCTCCTTTTCTAATATACATAGTTTTCATAAAGGTCATTTCTACAGCTTCCCTTTAAGCATGAAAAATCATGCTTCCTGGTTTCAGCTTCCTCACTGCTTGGAGAGGTTTGGGTATAATTAACTCTTGAGTGAAAATCAACCTTCAGCTGAACCCTGACAATTCCTCTGTCTGCTCCTACTTATGATTTAAATACATATCTATCTATCTATCTATCTATCTATCTATCTATCTATCTATCTATATATATATATATATCTTCTCCTGATAAAGTTTCTCTTCCTTTTGTCTTACAGGGAAACTCATCATCCAGTTCCAAAATATCTTTAGGAAGTATAGATCATATATGAGCTCTAGGGAACTAAGACATGATGTTGCTGCCACTTGCAGATGAATCTTTGCTTCTCAGTTTCCAGTTGAGTGGTAAGACTCAGACAGACCAGGCCCCGACTAATCAGAACTTATTCTATGGTATTACAGCATACTCTTGGGGAATGGGAAGTGACTCCTCACAAAAGGGTTTCCTCTAGGATTCAAATGTTATCGATTCCTCCACTGATTCTCTCTGTCTTTAAGCCCCAAGACTGAGTCATGTGTCCTTGTGAGAAAAGGCAGGAAGTCTACTTTGATGGTCTCTAACAGGGATAACATTTGGAGATTGATCCACTCTGGATATAGACTCCCTCACTTATAAACTCTGCAACTCTTAAGAAATTACTCAACCTCTTTCTTAAAGTAATATTGCTTACCATTTTATTTCATTTTATTATAAAAATTAATTGAAAGAATGCATAAAAACAGGTTGCAAAGTTCCTGGTATATTATAGACACTCATACATGATATCTATTATTGTTGCTATTGGGATAAAAATATTTCATATGTAATTCTCTAGATAAGTTAGATATCATATGTCACACTCTAGAGAATATTTGAGTACCTTCCCTAATCCAGAACAATCATATCCTTTGGTAAGTCTTCATGATCTCACACTGCCTTGCAATGTGCTTACATATTAGTCATAGGATCATTTACTTACTATCACTAGTAAGTAAAGACAGAACTATGTTGGACACACATAAAAGCAGAAATTATGGTATATAAAATAAATATTAATTCACTTATTTCTGGAGATATGTTTTTACTTCTGTAAAATGAGGCAGGCATTATGCTGGCAATAGAGGAGACAGAGAAACTGTAAAGAAAAAAATATGTCTTCTACTGAAATTGAAGCGGTCTAATAGGTATGAAATTATGCACTAATTAATTAGAATAATTATGGTAATGCTATAAAGTAGGAAAAAAATTTCAAATGTGCAGTAGGAATATATGCAAAGCTCTTTTCAAAGGTTTGGACAGACTTCAAACATGGGAGGTCATCGAAGTCTCCCAGAGGTTTTGAGGTCTTCACTGGATCTGAAGAGTAAGTTAGAATTAGTTGGGAAAGATGGTGGGATGGAATGCTAGGGAGATAAACAAACATCTACAAAGGACATGGAGCATAATATGTTTAAAAAATGAAAAATATTGTGATAAGCTTGAAAGTGTACGTTGAGTCCAAAGCCTTGCAAAATTTCAGCCTTTTCATGAGCAATGGAAAGGATTGAAGGATTTTCAGCAAGAGAATTATATGCTAAGGATAGGTTGAAAGTAGAGAATAAACTGAAATAGGCAAAGACAAAATACAAAGAGATTACATGAGAGGCTCTAGAAGTAATTTAGAAGAAAATTGAATGGTAGTTTATAAAAAAAATAATAGTGGTAAACATCTAGAAAATATTTCTTTACTTTTTCTTCAGTTAGGAATGACTTATTGAATAAGTTCTAACCAAGGGAATTCAAGGAGAAGTGATGTGAGCCGCTTGATATAAAACATATATTCTTACATGTTCTCATCCTTTTAGACACCATACAGATTCAATAAAGTCATAGGGAAAAGGAAAACCACAAGATAGAACTGGACTGCATCCTAGAGTTATGCCTGATGAGGAGCCATCTGCCAATCAGGAATTCCACACCTTGGAATATTTGCTGAACTAAATATTATTTTATTTGGTTTGAGCTATTATACATTTTGAACCTATTTGTTACAGCAATCTAGTATTTAGTGACTAGAATAGACAAACTTGGCAATTGGTTGCTTAGTACATTGAGGGACACAAATGAATAGATTGATATGAAGTGTGCACTGGAGTCAGACTTCTTGGCTACTTCCAAATTATGTGACTTTGAGTAACCTACAAAAATTGTCTCTGAATCATTTCATCTTCTATAAATTGTGAACCCAGCTTTTGTAGTGGTTATAAGGTATTGATGAAAGAATACAAATTAATTGCTCAGAATACTGCCAAGTATACAGAACATATATGATATGATGTCATTATTATTTATATAATATATTAATATTTAAATAATATAATATATTAATAGCTAAGATATTTTTACCAGCATCACTGGAGGGAAACATAATTAAAGAAGAAAGATCACAAGGATATTTTTTGGGATGTTGAGTTTTATCAACAAGTGTGACAATTTGGGATTATTTTAGACAAGTGTGACAATTTGGAATTATTTTTGTGAATCCCAAGAAGATAAAGATTATATTTATAAACTAATCTATTCCTCTGGGTTGAGTCTCTGCCCCCTTGGTGGGCTTACATAAATGGACATTCACTCAAGAAGACACATGGGAGGAGAATAGCACTTGTCATTTTGATCCTGCCTGCCATATGACAGAAAGAAGGCTCAAACAGCTAAAGCTCCCAGGGAGAGATGGACCATTTGCCTGTTAGCTTACAGCTGACCTTGAGAAGAGAGCTGAGAATGATATAAGAAGCCCTGAGAGACAAGCCCCATGACAGCCTACAGCTGAAATTGGGAATAAGCTGGGCCCATGGAGCCTTAAGAGGAAGAGGAAGCCCAGGAAGGAGAGACCAGGCAGAGATCAGTGACCATCTTGCTTCAACACGTGGCAACTGACTTTGGTGAGAAAGAAGCCTTGAGATGGACACTTTAGAGCTTGTAACTGTAAGCTTTTACTCCAAATAAATACCCTTTATAAAGCCAACAGATTTCTGGTAATTTGCATCAGCATCATTTTTGCAGACCAATACAACAGGCGAAATAGACAATTAGTTTTAGGGCTCTGGCATTCAACATAGAGGTGTGTACTAGAGGTATAAACTTGCAAGTCTTTTGTGAGTGTCTGATTTTTAAAGGCAGGAGAATGAATGGATGTCATCTTAAGGGTATAGTAGAGAGAAAACAGAAACTAAGGCATAAGGCAAATCTTTGTTTTTCAAATATATTTTTTATTAGAGATATTGTGAACTTACAAAACAATAGTGCATAATATGCAAAATTCTCATACATCACCCCTCCACCAACACCTTGAATTGTTGTGGAATATTTGCTACAGATTATGAAAGAACATCATCAAAATATTCCTACTAGCTATGGTCCATAGCGTACATCTGGTATATTTTTCCATACACCTCCTATTATTAACACCATGTAGTAGTATTTTATGTTTGTTATAGTTCATAAAAGAACACTGTACTGTTAACCACAGTCCACCACACACCAGATGGTTCACCCTGTTATACAGTCCTGTGCCTTGTAAAATCCATCCAAAGTGTACACTCAGTGGCTCACTTTTATCACAGTCATCGCCTCAGTAGATTTTTAATGTTTTCCTTAGCCCAAAAGAAAAAAATCCCATACACCCCTATTATTGACCCTTAGCATTGATATAGTACCTTCTTTGCATTGGTGGAGGATGATTACAATATTGCTGTAATCAAGTCATGAGTTACATTAATTGTATTTTTCCCAAGCATCTCCATAGTCTTACCACCTTGTAATAGTGATGCACATTTGTTCCAGTTCATAGAAGAACATTCTTTTATTTGTGCTATTAATAACAATCCTTATCCACCACTCAGTTCACTTGTTATTCTGTCCTTAGATTATTCTTTAGCTTTCTTTCAATTGACATTTACATCCCTAAATACCCTTTTCAGCCACAATCTCATTTATAAGCCAGCCATGTTAATTATACTCACTATAATGTGTTACCATAAACTCTATCCATTTCCACACCTTTACAGTCAAACTAATTAAAAATTTTACATACATTAAGCATTAGTACTCCTTTTCAGCCCTCATTCTATCTCCTAGTAACCTATACTCCAGGTTTTAAGTCCATGAGTTTATTCTTCGTATTTAGTCTAAGCCAGATCTTGAGCAATTAGAACATTTAATGGGAAGGCAGAAGAGGTTATACTTCCAAGGAGACTGGTGAAATAAGTCAGAAAGTTAAGCAGAGCTATTGGCACAGAAGCCAAGGAAAAAGTTGTGTTTGAAGATAAAGGAAAAGTTCAATGATAAAAAATTCTGCTCATAGGTCCAATAAGGTGAATTACTTGATGATAGTATACAGACAGGATTTGAACTATGGTTGTTAGATTAAAATATTTTCTTTCTGATTTTCTTTTTAACCCAAGAATTATTCAATTATATTTTATTTTTATAGTTGTATGATTTTAGAACTGTTAGTTTTTAAAATTTATAATCTCTTTTTGATATTTAATGTTCTTATATGTGGTCTTAAAATATGTGTGATATTGTTTTTTAGGAATATATTTAAGATTTCTTTGGAGTACCATTGTGAACTGATACATGCTTAATTTATCAGGTTTTAAGTAAGTACAGTAAGAACAGAATACTCTGGTTATCTGTATAAATACAGATAACAACTACAACTTCACTTTGTTTGGCTGTCTAATCTATCATTTTTTTGAAAAGTATGTGCTAAAAACTCCAACTACATTTAATGATTTATATTGTTCTCTTCAATATATGTTCATAGTCATTGTATATTATTGAGCTAATCTTTCCTTTGCAGAATAGAAATTCCTCTTTTTCTCTGATGATGTTTTTCACCTCAAAATCTCTTTTTAGCTGTTATTTATGTTTTTAATCCTGGGTACATCTTGTGTGGGTGGGGTTATGAGGAGGGTTACAACTCCATTCTGAGAGGCTTTTGTGTTCTCCTATCTGGACGTTCACCCTGCCCATTTACCCAATGCCTCCTTGCTCCCATCAGGGATTCTAGCCTAGTAGCAACCTCCTGCTAGTACTCCCAGCCTAGCTATTTCTTTTGGTTGTATCATCCTAGGGGTCAGGCTCAAGAAGGAAAGTTAGAGGCAGGCTCAGTGCTGCCCGATATTACAAGATTGTCACCCAAATAGTACTGGAGCTCCCCTGTACACAGTCATGGGAGGGCTGGTAATTCTGTTTTTCTATCTCTCTTTGGGGAAGATGTGGGGAATGAGAGACTTAGTGCAATGTTAAGGCCACAAATTTACACAGCTAAAAAAACTGCCTCCCTCCCCCATTTCCATTCTATGCACTGGCCCCACCACTGTTCTGGGCTGCCATTTTCCACCCACTTTGAGACCAAACAGCTTCTATTTCTTTAGCCTTTTTTCATAGAGTTTATATTAGTATTTCAACTACATCAGTCTCCCTCGGGTGGCATCTCTAGGGTTATATTTCAGAGAGCGCAGCAGCCCACATTAGTTTGTCATCTTGTTAAGACCAGAAGTCAATTCTGATATGCGGTAGAAATCTAATTCTTCAAACTGACAAAATTGATATTTAAATCAGGCTATTGTAATAATCCTCAAGCAGATTGCATTGCAGGTGTCTAAAAATCTTATAAATAACCTTTTATAACAAGCAGTATGCTGTATATCATCTAAAATGAGAAAGTAAGGGTACATGCTTTAAAAAGTGCAAAATTTAAACTTTTACTCAGGTAAAATATGCACAAATTCACCCACCATCAGACTTATGTTCGGATGTTAGAAGAAGTGGCTTAGGCTACTATTAGGCCTCAGGATACCAGGATTTTACTGTTACCATTTCCGATTGATTTGGTGTTTTTTTTTACCAAACAAACAAATATGAAAAACAGGGAAGAATCTAATGAAATTCTTTCCTGCATAGATTATTTTCTGATATGCTTAATTTTTGAAAAAATGTACAGAAGATAACAGTTATGATGTATGACCAAGGACAAATAAAAAGAATAACATGAGATTTAAGAACACGTTCAGGAAAACCTGAACTTATAATGACAGAAGGATGCAGAAAATGCTAAAAGCTTTAAAATTTCCATTTGTAAAGCATGTTTATGAAAAGAAGGAAAAAAGAACTGAAAAGTCCAAGACCACTGTTGGAACAGAATGTATGATGTTTACACATGATATACAAAGAGCAAAAGTAGCTTTCTGCAAACCTGTTTTTATATTTTTCTCAAAGACACTGTTTTCAAACTGGAAAGAATATAATAAACATGGTCAAAGGAAACTGAAATCCCAGGAGTATGAGGTGATAGTAACATTAAATGAGGTTATTTCTCTTGGCCTAGATGAATCACAATACCTGTTAACAAACAAACAAAAAAAAAAGCAGCAAGCAAAAAATGACAATTACACCCCTGCTCTACATGACAGAGTAAACTCCATCTATATTCTCTGTAAGATGGAGAAAAGCAGATTTACATGAATAAACCATGGTTTCTGAGAACTCGGGAAATGAGAAATATTAGCAGTGAGATGGTGGCCGGGCAACAGGTCTGCCAAACATTGCATAGGTTAAGGGTTTAATTTTTAAGTCAATTGCTAAATCAGTAAGTATTCATTAAGTGTCATCACAATTTCAAATTTTTTTTCAGGGCTGCATATAAAAGGCCACTACAAATAAATAAAGACTGAAATTCTTCCTATATGCCAGATTTAAGGAATAAAACATAATCCTACCTTCAAATATTTAGTGAGAAAATTATATATGAGTGACATCTACATAAGATATTTTGAATATGGTCGAACATTTTGTATATAGTGGGGAGATGTTTAATTGTTTTAAGTAAAGAAGTGTTTAGAAAAATAATTCTGGAAGTATCCTAGAAGGTTTGACTAAATATCACTTCAAACTCATTTTGTAAGAGACTTTCAAGCTAGTTTCCGTTGATGTGTTAACTCAAATGTTAACTCAATGTTAACTCAGAGGTGTTACAGACGCTTAGGGAAGATTTGAGTTAACATATTCTTTTAAAACCTATGTCAACTCAATTTTTTTAGAATCAATTGCCTGGATTGTAGATTGACTGTGTTTAAGTACTTGCCTCACACCTTGCACAAGTAGACTTTATTCTCACCATCCTACAGACTTTCCCTGTATATTGTGAAGTCCCAAATCATCTCTAAACCCAGAACTCTCCTAAATTCTAGGTCCATGGACACAACTTTATGCTGAACATTGCCTTTTGATGTCTAATCCCAAAACTCACCATTTTCCAAACTGAAATCGCTGCCTTCCCCTGAAAATTAGTTGCCCTATTAAATAGTACTGCTCTCCAGCCACACACTTAAGAATTAGTCTGAGATCTATCTCTTTTGCACCCTACAGAAGATACCAGCTCTCCATGTACTTTTATTAACTATCTACTAATGTGGCAGGTATTGTTTCAGGCACAGGGGATATATCTTAATTAATTTCTTTATAAATGTCTCAATATAGCCCACTAGCATCACTTTCATATTTTGAAAAATTTTTCTAAAATTATTTTACAAATTAGGAAAGAATTTTATTATTTTCCATATTAGCAAATTTAATATTATAGTACATGTGAACAACATTCAAGTAAAGTTTGAGGGCATCTGCTATATTTGTGCAGATGACAGGAGGCTGTACTCATATGAATAACTGAATTCATAGTACTCCATGTCATGATACTTTAAAAAATAATTTTGGTAACTCATTGTACTCATTTTTAAGAGAATATCATAAAATGAAAAAGTGCATAATAAATGTATACTTAATGATCATTGTTATCAGGTTTATAAATTAGGCTTTTCTATAAATATTACTTTTAAAAGTTTCTTTGCTTTAAAATTAAAAAAAAAAATTATCTTGTATTGCTTAAATAACATTTTAACAGAAGACACCAAAGTAAGTATAACATCCCAAAGTCTATTGATCTAATTAACCTAAAAGAAAAGCATTAGAAAAAAATCCCTAATTTGGCATTTAAAGATCATCTCTGATGCATTTGTTAAAAAAAATGGTTTTTGAAGACATTTTGATATATCACTTACATACTCATTACAGTTATTGAAGACAAACAGCAAGGACAGCAAATACCTGGTTGCAGCTTGGCTTTGAATGTGTCCTAGTCTTTTGGGTATCTTTTGTTAAAAAGTTATTTAAGCAATCCGAGATATATTTTTTTAATGTACATAAAATATCATTACCATCAGAAGGCATAGTTTAGAGTACATAGTGATACCTATTTAATTTGCCTATCATTCAGAAAAACAATGATGTCTGCTGCTTGTGGATTTTCATTTCTTTTAAATCATTTCTTTATAAATGTCTCAATATAACCCACCAGCATCATTTTTGCATTATGAAAAACTCTCAACCAAGAAAAATTTATTTAAAAATTGCTGTAGTTTCAGTTTTTTGTCTTTTTCTAGTTAACAACTCCAGAGATTTTATTAAATAAATATTTTACCCACAGGTTTTCAAACATGGTTTTAGTTAGATAATATCTAGCTACCCTATACTTTACTATTTTTATAACAAACTTCTGTGTCTTAGAATTTGTAATAAATTTTAATTGGTTATTTTTCCCATGGATTATAAAAGTTTCATTTTTCTACGGTGCTGATTTTAAAGAAAGGTCCAACTTTAGCATTGAAGATAAAGTTATGTTTAATACAAATTGTTTTTAGTATATTAACTTTATTAGTGTTTCAGATATTATTTGTTTTTTTGTCCAGATATCACAGACTTAGAAATTTATTTCAGAAATCAGCTTAAAATGGTGACTCAAATCTAATGACCCTTCTAGAAAAGATTACCATCTGCATATAATTGAATCAAATATGTATAGGTCCTGAGATAACATTATTTATAATGTAATTTTCCCCAAAGTTATGTTTTCAGTAGTATGTACTAAATTTCTTAATGTTTTTGTGTTCCAGATATTATTGTTCTATTGCTACTATTCACTCTCAAATGATGTATGCTGGATTGAAATCAACTTCAACGCAATCAGAATATACAAGTTCAAAAATTTACTCAACCCGTAATTACATCTCCCCTTACATCATACTCAGGTTCAAAGATTCACTTGAGATACTGATTCTTTAACTGGAAAGGAAAAATATATAAAGAACTTTCAAAATGTGGTGGCCCACAATATTTTCCACCATTTATTTTTAAAAAGCAAAATGATTTATACAGTTTATTAAAATATATATGTGAAAATTATGTAATGTTGATGAAGTGATATTTTTATTCCAGTAAGACATATATAGTAGGCTGTAACACAAATGAGAGAGAATGAGAGGAAAAGAGAGAGGAAATAAAAAGAGAACAGAGTGAGAGAGAGAGTGAGATCCAGAATTATACTGACAGACAGGTGACAGAATATGAAAAAGTAAATAGAATGCTTTTTAAACTGAATGTTCTTGAAAAATATTTGGTTATCACTAAACTTGTGAGGACAACACTAGTTTTGAATTATGGGCCATTTTAACAAAAATAGTATGCCATTTTCATGCATTTAATTTATTCATTATTAAAATACTGATAATAGCTTTAAATTCTATGATTTCTATCAACTTTACCACTAAATAAGTAAAAACCATGAAGGAGTGCATGTATTATGAATTTTTAAAAATTGTATTATGTCATCAGGAATTTAAGAGTTGATCCTAGATATTCTAAAAAAATTAACCTCTAAAGGAGAATTTTCTACTTAAATGTTTCCTGGCAGGTCTACGGAAATTTATCCACGCCCTTTCCCTTAACTTTCTTCTCACTATACCTACAATGATCACAGCAGAGAGAAAAAAAAAGTTACTGTTGCCTTCAAAGCAAGAGCCCTATATCTCATCAAATCAAAAGAAAGAGAAAAAAAAAAAAGCCAGATAATTCCAATTCCTCGAGAAAATAGGTGACCTTTTACCTTACATCTATGTAATTAAACGTATGCACTTAAGTGAGTCTTCCCAAAAGAATGATGATCTTCTCCAACAATACTGATATTGATACCCTCACTAATAAACATATACATAGCCATGACTAGCAATTTTTATATGTCTGTGCTCATTTATGAAAAAAGGAAAATCGAAGCTGATAGAATGTGGCAACTTTCAAATCTTTCCAGCACACTAATTTGTTAATTTTACATGGATTGAAATAGTGAGTAAGATAACATGATGGTGAATTTCAGGCTCAGAGTATACTCATAAATCTACTTAATTCCAGCTCAGTACCTGGATACTCTACAAGATAGTTACATTGGAAAACAGATTCATAAAATAAATACAATCAATCAACCAATATTTTTTGAGCAACTCCTGTGTACAAGGCATTATACTAGGCACTGGGAATATGAAAGTTACCAAAAGAGCAGTGCAACTCTTCTTATAGACTCCACTAGGAAGACATGATACAATAATCATACAGTAAATATTAAGTTACATCTTGGTAGATGCTTATTAGAAATATGTAATTCCATGAGATCCTATTACCAGGAGTTCTGTTGGAATAAATGTTAGGACTTAGGTAAATTTTTTCTCAAGAATTTCACTTTAAATCTAAAATTTGAAGAATGAGGACAAATAAATAATAACTTAATGATTACTATATGAGTGAAATTCATTAGAATGAGACTGTAGAGACCTGAATTCTAAACCATGTTCACTAACTTCAGGGTTCTCCATCCATCATGTATAAAAAGATAAACAATAACAATTTCTTTTTATTCGTCCAGCATACTATAAATATTCTCAGAAAAGGCATGCCAAAGGAATGTGGAGAACTTAACATTCTACAAAATTAATTGAGTGATTGTGTGTCACTGCTTTATGTCTGCTTATAAATACCTATTATTTCTCTATATCATTGTTATAGATGGCATAAAGAAGAATTTGGCAAAATGGATGACTTTCCCAAAGCTTTCCAGTCCTGCAAGTTTATAACTCTATTACCTTATCTACCCATCTTTGAACCAGACTGTATGGACTCAGTTAAATAAATTCATCTTCCTGATCATCAATAAGGATTTGAAGTTAGGGCTATGGCTTACTCATTATCAATTGAAACCAGACAGCCCTTTAACATTAAATAGAATGGAATTCGATAAGATTTATGAAAAGTCACAGGTTATGATTGTCCATTCTCTTCTTTTTAAATTCAGTGCTATATACAAATATTTACAAAACACTTAAATCTATTTTTACAGTTGTTATTAATTTATTGTTATTTTGTGCAAAATTTGAGGAAAATGGCACATAATGGGATAAAATTACATGAAACTTAAATTTCAAAATGACTTCTCTTCCCTAGAAACTCAACCAAACTTCCAAGGATACATCAAAATAATGGCAGGCATTTCTTTTTATAACAACTGATGGTTGGAATGAAATTTTATTTTCTTTTGAAAATAGTTATTCTTTGATCCACAGTTTATTTGGTGTCTCTGTAGTTCTTCTTGAGGAAAATAAATGAGTTCAGCTTGACTGAACTACAAATAAGCAGTAACGTGATACTCATCTGCAGGCAGTTGTAAGGGGCAAACAAAAAGGAGTGAAAGGAAATTTAGGAAGCCTAAAAATTATTACTTGGATATTAGGGACAAAGCTGATAACAAGGGTATAGATAAAAAGAATATTAAAAATTTAATTTTACAGTGAAGAATATATATATTCTTGTTATAAAATCATAATGCCATCACCAATTTAAATCATTCTCAAATATATTTTGAAGCCATTTTCCATATTTATCCTAGCCTTGCAAGCACAAATTTTAAAGTGCTAAATTATATCTTTAAGGTAATATCTGAGACCTATTTTGCTTTTATATTATAATATTCTGGAATACTTCAGTGGCCTCTTATTTGATTATTCAAAATATGATTTTGAATTAAGTTATATAAATTAATGTTATAAGCAGTTACATTGTGGAATGTTTTCAAAACTTTATATTCACTGTAAATTTGGTTTCCCCCTCACTTTCCTTCAACAACTCATCCTTAAACCTGCAAGCAGGGTTTTCTTATTCTTTGGAGAGATGGATTTATCCTACGAGCTGTGGCATACCCAAACCCAATATGGCCATAAAGCCAGAGATGTATACTTTTTCCTTCTTCTCTCCCCAACTAGTGTATAAAATTATTCACTAGTCTTAATACATTTTTAAAAAATTGCAAGCAATAAATATTTTTTTTCTGAGTAATGCAAATAATACAGAACCCTAAAGTTTTAATGAAGAAAAAACTTAGTAATGAAACAAAGAAATAGTAAAGGAAATAATCTGAGATTTTAAAATAAAATTTGGGGAACTAAGTCACAAGATATGAAAGGAAATTTGTAACAGAAGTTGGGAAGAAAATTCTTGGAACAAACAGAATCAATCAAGAGTAATTGCTTGATAACCAAATGTGTTAGCAGCAGGACTCAGGCGGGGAGTCTAGAAAATAAATAAATTCAAAACACTCCAGACACAGACCAAATAGCAGCCAGCTCAAATGTGTCGAATGTCTGTGGAGGAAATAGATGGGACTGAAATTGGAGTGGAATATGTGGAACACTTTCAGAAAGAAAATGGTCTGAAAGGAAGTTTCTTTGACTTTGGAGTATAGACAAGGAGCTGAAGAACATATGAAAGTTTAAAGTACTCTGTATATCAATTACTTCTTGCTGGTCTGTGATTCTTGCATGACATAAAATAAATCTTATAAAATAGCTGAAATACCTAGCTGAGTGTGTGTGATGTTTGGATGAGTTACTGGAGAGAGTAATCAATGAACAGAAGTCAGTGTCAATGCCCTACTCTACAGAGTTCTCTTTAGCCTTTTAGTGGTACTAGTAGAAGTTTTCAATGCAAAATGTCTAAGGGACTTTGGTTACCGAGTCCATCTTGCATGTAGCAAGGACATTTATAAATGTTTAAGTGGGAGGTAAGACTAAACGCACTTGTAGAGCTGGCATACTCTGAGTTTGTGTGCATACGGAGTAACTGAGAATGATGGAGATGATTATAAGGGAGCTAAGGACATTTATAACACCCAAATCACCCTGCAGGTGGATTTCTGTGCAACATAGGAATTATCTGGAGGAACTGTATAACTATTCACACCTCAACATAAAGATAGGGTGATGGAGAGCTATTCCTTCCCCAGACCCAAACAGGAGATACAGGGCCTACTGGTTCAGCTTCTCTAATGTTAAAGCCATAAATTAACACAATTAAATTCCAGATATCATCTTTAAATGTTGAAAGTGTGCCGCATATGAGACTGAATATTCAGGATAAGAGAGTTGTTAGGGGAACAGATAGAATTCTACAGGCATGCTAGGAAGAAAAAAAGTGAAGAATCCACATGATTGGCAAAGTCAAAGCACACCTAACCACGTGGTGTATACTCAGGAACATTGCAGCTACGAATTAGTCAACATTAAATAGGATGTTTGTCTGCAAAACAGTTTTGGGGGACTCTGTTGTCTGTAATATGATGTTATAGGTGGCCTGATTGAGTTTAAAGAACCAGAAGATGATTATGTCATGAAATAATAATTTTAAAGACTGATACTACAGACCTAATATTCTGCAAAGCAATATTTTTTAGGAAATGATGAAATGTTAAAATGTAAATTATTTTAGAATTCATATTGACTGTTTAAAGTGGACTAGGAATTTTGAGTAATTAAAAATATATCTCATGGAGAGCAGATGTGGCTCAAGGGTTGAGTCCTTCTTCCCATGTATAAGGTGCTGGATTCAATCCCCAGTATCACCTAAAAACAAAAAACAAACAAACAAAAATATTAATATTAATTAAAATTGATTAATTTATCTCAGATATTTATTTCCTTTTTTGGAAGAGGGTGTATTTCATTTAAATATGAGATCAATTTTTATATTTTCCCTTGTTAAAAGTAGAGAGATTGAAAGGTGAGGAATTTTCATTGTTTGTTTTTTATTATTATTATTGAAATAATGAAAATGCTCTAATAATGACTGAAGTGATGAATGCACAACTCTGTGATTATACCAAATACTATTGATTATACACTTTGGATGAATTGTATGTTTTATTAATATGTATCAGTAAAATTGATTTGTTTGAAAAAAATCAATGCATGCTCCATTTAGAAAATTTGGAAAACATAGAAATATATGTGAAAACAAAAATTAATTATTACCTTAATACACAGAAATAATGACTCTCAGTTTCTTTATATGTTCTTGTGATTTATTCCAGTCTTATAAACAGCCTTTAAATACAAATTTTGTGTCATTCTTTTTCCTTCAGCAATACTTTGTCCATCAACAAATACTCTCCTGAAATGACTGATATGTCTTAATAGCATTAATTCCCATAGACTAAACATTCCCCATGTCATTTTCATTATTTTCCAATTGATATATATATAAGCATATAAATAAATTACATATTGTATTATATATCTAAATGTAATGTAAGTATCTAATAAGATAAAATATTATAATGTGGAAATGTATTTATTCCTTCACAATTTGCTGGGTTTCATACTCCCTAATAATAATGATTTTGAGCAAGAAAAAGACCTCAGAACACAACAGTACTTCTCAGCATACTGTGCAAGGTTGGGAATGAGAGTGTAATAACAATATCACACCATGCAAGGCATGGCAGGAAGGATGTAATGAATGAAGGGACCAAGATAAACCAGTCTGTGCCTATGATAGAGTACAACAAAGTGCTGCTGGGGATTAAAGGTGAGAAAATATGGAGATTTAGGTTGCTTTGAAACAGTAAAGAAGACTGTAAAATTTGAAATAACTTTTGTTATATATTCAAAATGACACCCTTCAAAGACTGAAGAGTTGGAAATGAGCCTCAAAGTTTTATTAGCATTGCATATACCTATACATACGTTTCTTTCCAAAATCTTGTTTCTTTAGAAGAACTTCCTCAATGTGGATTTTATTAGTCATAGCTTTTCAGGATAAAGGTAAACCATACTCAGAAATGAAGATAATAGCATATTTAGAGGGGGAAAGCTAGTGAGTTAATAGGTCACTAAGATTGTCAAAAAGCCACTTATTTCTATAGGATGTTTATATATATTTCTGCTAAGATAGGTGATTTCCAGTTCTGATAATTAGGAAAAAACACCTATTACAGTTATGAATTAACTATCTTTTGTTAAGTTGAATAAAGATGAATAAAGACATCGCTTATCTCCTGAATTTTGTTGTTGGTGTTGATTTTCTGTCACCTGATGTTCTCATCTGCTCCTCTAGTTTCATCCATGGAAACATGAGACACCACTGGTGATGAGAGTCTAATCTTGATAACCAAATCAGGAAGAATGAGAAGATAAACCTTCTTTTTATTTGGATATACATTGCTCTAAATGATAGGGGTCCTAGAACCAAGAGTATGCCATCTCACTGAGGCTAAAGAGCCCACTATCTCTCTAGATGATTTCAGATTCATCAATTCTCAGAGTCTATTTAAAACTTTGTATAAGCGACAAGGTTGACAATGGATGCAAAATCCCTAATTTTCTGTTTCAGTGATGAGCTGCTTGCAGAAGTTGAAAGTGACAAAAATGTTGTTTTTTTTATGAAGGGCACCTTTCTTACAGCTGTAGGTAAACTCCAGCAGGAACCAATGAGGGAGCATGCAGAGAAACTGATAGAAAACCTGATAGAAAGGGTAAATTGTTAGCTTAACAACCAGGTGCTATATTGTTCATGTTTGTTGATTTGAATTAAAATTGATGCAGTCTTCTCTAGAGACAAAGCTTATCCACAATAAAATAAAGATTTGCCAATGTGTAGATTAGTTGAGCCTAAATCACACCAAGAGCTTAAATTAATACCTGTATGGTAAATACTACAGTGTTCCACCCACATCAACTTCCTTTGGTCCTTCAATAGGAATTTCCATTCATCACAGGACACCACAGTGAGTGGCTAATGTGAACATACCAAGGATTGACTCTCTTGCATCATTAGGTACAGCTCTGAATGGTCAATTCACCTCCCAGAGGAGAGACTGAAGCTTCTGTTGCAACCACATTTTGGGTCTGCCCAAACAAATCCTTACTTACCTTGCTGGTCAATTTCATGTATCAATTTGGCTAGGCTATGGTTCACAGTTATTCAATCAAGCATTAATCTAGAAGTTGCTGTGAAGATATTTTTTAGATGTGATTCAAGGCAGAAACCAGCTGAATTTAAGTTAGGGCAATTGTCCTAAATAATCTTGGTGACCCTGATTCAATTCATGAAAGGTGTCCAGAGCAGAGCTGAGGCTTCCCTGATAAAGAAGAAATTGTTCTTGTAGACAGCAGCTTCAACCTAGAAAGTTTCAGCCCACCCTTACTGATGGCCTATCTTATGGATTTCAGATTTGTCTAGCCAGCCTCTATGGTTGCTTAAGGAGACTACTTGTAATGCATTTCTTATTATATATCTCCTGTTGGTTCTATTTCTCTGGTTGAAACCCAACTGATAAACTTCCTCACTTTCTTTCAAGCATATCTCTACAGTGCATTCCTGATACACTTTCTGAACTCAACTCACAGATTTTGTTTTCAGAGTATACAGTCTAAGAGAAAATGCTTTAATCATTCCATTTTCTTCATCAAATTGGCCCATGTCAATGACCTTTTTGCTTGGACCAGCAAGTTCTACCAATAAGTTCTGGTGAGCAAGTTAATTTTAAAACTAGCCCTGAGTAAAATTCTTAGTAGCTAAATTTCTTTTTGGCTCTTCTTTTTTTTCATGCAACTTTCAGACTTTCAGTATTTCCCAACCTGGTGTGTGTTTTACTTTAACCCTTTCAAAACTAATGTCTAAATTCTTTCTTCATTCTAATTCTATCCTTCTTTTGTGACAGATCCTTTTGCCATAAGTAATAGTACATTTCCCAGGGTGATGTACTTCAATGAAATCCCCAATGTTCCTTATAACTCCTTCTATAACTCTAGTTAATTCTCTTTTCTGATTCTTCACCATGGTTATTTCAAAATGTTTCAATTATCCTCCAACTTCCCATTCCCTTCACTCTGAGAAGATTTCCTACTCTACTACTTCTAAAACAGAAAAAGAAGCCATGAAATTGGGACTCTCTCATGTTTATATCACAACTCTAGAAATCCTGTGATCCTACTTCATTCCTGTCACAAAAAAGCATTTTTCCTCTATTGCTGAGATGATTCCATTCCTTCTCAGTGTTAAATAAAATAAAAACTTCTTAGTCCTTAGATGCAATGTTTGACATTTTTAAGTACACTTATCATGAAATAAGTTATTCTGTAGACTTCTTTTCAACATATTTATGAATTATTTTTGCCTTCTGCAGTATCTCCTTTGAGGAATTATCTTCTTATTCATTAAAAATTCTTTTCCAGTGCTTTATTTTAGTCTCCATTTTTTACTTAATTTTTATACTTTCCCAGGGAAATCTTAATACTATTGTTTCTAGTACTACCTATTTAATGTTAAAAATGACCAACCAAGGTCCCTCCCTTAAGTTTAAGGCTAATGTATCTTGCTGCCTACTGAAAATGTTAACAATGTAAATTATCACCTTTTCCCTGAAAATATGCTTTTTTATGTTGCATCTCATATCTCAGTATATGCAAAATCTTATCTATTTCATTGTCCTGGATGAACACTTGGATTTCCTTTATGACATCACCCATTTTCTCACCATCACATACAATCAATGGGAATAGCCCTGATGAAGCCCCAAGTGTCCTCTGTAGAAATTTATTTATTTTCTGTAGTTGGCCTCATCTTGATCTGTGGCAGCCACAGGTGTTGATAAAAATATTTCAACTTACCATTTGGGATTTCCAGGTATTCTAGTTTAAAACTTTTTTATTAAAACTTTGGTGCTGATTCTCCTCTCTCCATTGATCTTCCTAATCTTCCTCTTACATAGGATGACATCTGGGTGCAAAGAGAACCAATTCATTGGGGGAAGAACCTTGTATCTTAATTACTGCCCTCTGCTTATCTGAAGATCCACTGGGTGGAGTGTTAGGCAGGTCTTGTCAATGGATATCCTGTCTTGGTTTATGCTGAGTTGTAGGTGATTCAACCTGGTTACCGTTGTCATCTGCTGCTGAATTCATGACTTCTGACAGAAAGTCCACTCACGGGGTTCCTCTACTTTAAGGAATGATCCTCTTCTTTCTGACCCAAGGTCTTTTAACCCATTAGCTATATCAGATCCTCTGTATCTATTCATCCATCCGATTTAATATACTCAAAGAAATCAGAAAACTCTGGAGGGATGTTGTCACACCTAGCTGCACTTTGTGGGAATCTGTGAAACTATCTCTGTTCTCCACACTCAACCATTCTTATTTTAGTGCTGAACTTTTCAGTCACAGGTGATTTTATCCCCAGGGTATATTTGACAATGGAGATTTTTTAAGAACAGTTGTAGCATTATGGAAACATCATGTAACAATGGAGACATTTTTAATTGTCACAAGTGTAGCCAGGTATTTCTGTTATAGAGTTGTTAGAGGCCAAAGGTGTTGGTAAACACTTTGCAATGCACAGGACAGTGCCACATAAGAGTTATGTAGCCCAATATATCAAGAGTGCCAAGGTTGAGAAGTTCTGCTTTGGTGTCACTTTATCATGTAGGACTTGTCATTATACCCAGTACAAGGCTTCTCTTGAGATACTTGTAGACTTGTGAGACTGCAGCAGGATAAATAGGGAGCCAGCCCCAATATTTTCATATTCCCTGGAACTTATGTAAATTTTCCCCATCAATTTATTATCCACCCTTCTTCCATTACTCTACCTTCTTTTGCACCAAAGCAAGGCCTTTGAGTCTATTGTTCAGTTATCATGTTTAAACAACTAGCTTGATAAAGTGATGCAACTGTTTCTTTAATCTAGGTATTTCCCCTCACTTCAAAATCCCCCTACTCCCAAGACAATGATTGCCACTATCACTATTATGGTTCTCCAGTTGCTCACCAGACTAAGCATTTTGATGTCTGAGGCTTTGTCCTATTCTTTTGTAGGTCTAGACTTTACTTGGCACAGAGGAGACACTCAATACTTAATGAATAAATAAAAAACGGACGAATGGTGAACAAATGGCATCATCTCATGTCCCAACTATTCCATAGTTCTCTATCTTTTCTTTGTGATCAACACCTGACTATAAAAGTAGGGAAAGTATCTTTTATCAATGTCTGTGACTGCAGCTCCCTGCCTCTGATATTCTGGATCCTCAGGCAAGTCCTTTTCCTTCCAAGTTATTATTGTATCCTAGCATACGAAAGGTATACAGGTGAAATTTCATTACTAGATAAAAGGATACTAGGAGTCAAAATTGTTTTCCCAAACCCACATCCTATTTTCTCTTTCCTTCCCTCCCTCCCTCTGTCCCTCCCTTCCTCCCTCCCTCCCTTTCTTCCTTCCTTCCTTCCTTCCATCTTTCCTTCCTATTCCCTCTCTTTCATGCCTCATATCTTTACCTTTCCCTCAACTTATATACTTCCTTCCTATTATTTCCCCTCATTTATCTGAAATTTACCCTCATCTCTTTCTGCTCTCATCCCTCTCACTCTTCTATCTCTCATCAGTGTCATTGCTCTCTCTTTCATCTCCCCATTTACATTACTTTTCTTTATGGTAACATAGAATTTTATCTCTGAATCTGTGTAAGTAGTTAAGTAAATGGACTGTATTCAGAAGCCATTGGTTCGAATATTAGCTCTGCATAAAACAGCTCTCTGACCTATGGCAAGTTATTTAAACTCAGTTTTTCTCATCTATAAAATGGGAGTAAAAGTTGCACTAAGAAATAGGAGTTTATAGGAGTAAATGAGTTACAACATGCAAAATGCTTAGAAGAGGGCCTGACACATAGTAAATAAACATAAATATTGTGATACAAATATAAATTTTAGCTCTTTTTATCTGTCCATCCTCTTTCAGTCCCTTATTTCATCTTATCTCTCTTCTTCCCCTCCTCCTTACCCTCTACTTCCCTCTCTCTCCCTCTTCTGTCTGTCTCTTTCTCTCTTGTGCCCTATGCCCACCCTCTTTTTACTCTCCCTTGTTCCTTTCTCAAATTCTTCTAACTCTTGAACTTTTTGTTTAGGAATTGTGATGGTTAGGCTTAATGTGTCAACTCAACCAGGTAATTGTTCCCAGTTGTTTGGTCAAGCAAGTACTGGGCTAATTGTAATACAAGGACATTTATGGGCTTTAGTCATCAATGAGTTTACTGCATATATGGCTGATTACATCTGAGATCAACCAGGGAGATTGCCCTCAGCAAGGAGTGACATTTTATCCAATCAGTTGAATGCCTTAAAAGGGGAAGTGATTTCAACATTCAGATAGAATTTCCCAGCTTGTATTTGAACAGCCAAGTCTCCAGGAAACTCATCAAGGACCTTCATTGGACTTTCACCAGAGCCCGTGGTTTGCATCCTGCCTGTGGAACCTGGACTTGTATATCCCCAAGTTCACGTGAGAGAATCTTATAAAATCTCATACTATTTACAGATATACCTGTTGATTCTGTTCCCTAGAGAACCCTGACTAATACAGGAATCAAGAAAGCTGTATTATGAATAAGCATTCCTAATTGGTTCCATCACCAGGATGGGCAGAAACTACTGCATTTGAATGGGTTAACTAATATAATTTCCTATCTTCACTTATAGGACAAAGTTTATACCTGGTCCCCAGTGTTTTTCTTTGGGGAGTAAGGGTGTTAACATTTTAGACTTCAGGTATGTGTCTTCTCTTTCTTAATCTAGTAAATCTATGCATCAATCAAATTCATTTTCCTGGATTACCGGTATTTCTATTATCATACATTAAACCTGCTTTTGACTCATGCTGTGAATTGTATTCTGTTATTTCCTCCCTGAAGTTTGTGTTTCCTTAATAAGTTCCCATATGGTATTTACAAATTTTGTCATGCTATAAGCGAGGCTTCCTTCCTATCCCATTATACTTATTTTCTAACTAATCAGGCTGTCAAACAAGAAGTCACATTTTAAAGTAGCTAGTGGGCTTAGGCATCTCCATTATTAATAAACAAGCCTGGTGATAAGGATCTGGGGATACATGGATAATATTTGAAGTAATCTAGAGTAAATTCTAAGACTTGATTCTCCCCTATAGTTTCAGCCCCAGCAAACACTTCAGGGCTTATCTCTTCCTAAGAAAGGAGATATATGTTGTCCAAAGACATATGTTCTTAACTCAGCATTACTTCCATGACTATGAACTTTGGCAGTATTCCAGGTGTATTCTCACCTACACAGATCATCTCTTATATGATATCTATTACCTACTGCTTGAGCCACTCCCAATATTTTGCTGCTGAAAAATATGTCTTTCTTACTGCTGTGAAAATTTTATATTGTTATAAAGATAACTTTAGTTCTTCTTCATGTAGGTAGACCACAAAATTCACAAGTATTCAGATGAATTATATTGCAATATCCTATCAATGTAAATCTTTCCTTTTTCAAAATCATATTTAATGCTTTCAGAATTGTAGGGATAACACAGCTTTGTTATGGTCAAGAGAGATATATTCATTACTATATTGATTTCCAGAATTATAGAATTAAATGATTGTTAAAACTATTAGAATAAATAAAACATCTGATTTTATTTTTGCACAGGAGTTTAAATTTTTCAGGCAAAATGTTTAAAGAAGTCTAGTTTTGGGGGACTGAGACCCTTCAACTGGCTAAGCTAAGGCACAGGGGTTTGGTTCTCCTGTCAGCATGAAACAAATCAGCCCTCATCTGGTACCTGCCTTAGCTCTTCTGTCCAGTTCCGCAGGTAAGTAGCAATCAATGATCATGAGCCCTCTCCAAATACTAAACGTCAGTGGTCATTTGAATCAAATATTTGCAGAATGCATTTAGAACAGATTGAAAACAATCCTATGAACAGAGTGAAAACTAATGATCTCGACCAAATCCTGTATTTTATAAAATAAGAAATTGAGACATAAACACAATTAAGGGGCTTATTTAATATTACAAAATAAGAGCAGATTCAGAACACATTAAGTCAGGACTCTTTTCACCTTATTACTTAGCCTTTTCTTTGGCAATTGCTAACTGATTACTCTGCTATGGGGATTAGATATTTAGTATGCAGAGTTTAAGAAATCAGGTCTGCACAATATTCTTCTTATGAAAACATGCATTTGTACAATTTTAGAAGATTAATATATGCTACTAGGCTCTGATACTTAAGAGAAACACATTTTATGCCATTGTTATTTTATACAATCTTATGAAGAAATCTGCTCTCTGTGGAACATTCTTCTTTGGATTTTTCAGAAAGGTTTGCACCCTAATAAAGAGCAATCAAACAGTAATAGTCCTACTTCCTAATTAGACAAAGTGTTAATTTATTTTAACTGTAAACTTTATATTGCAAGAGAAGGAGATAAATTTGTAGGAACCAGAAAGATTGAATTGACATCAATTTTTTTAAATAAAAAATAAGCATTTCTCTATAAAAAGATAAATTATTTTAACTAGTCTTTTCTATGTTTCTGAAGCTTCATTTAGGATTATTGTGCATATTGAAAATGTTTTACTTTTTGTGTAAATTTAACAAATCATATAAGTAAGTGACAAAAAAATTTAAAAGAAGAGTAACCATGGCAGAAGCTTAAAATTAGCTGAAATCTTTCCCCTCTAAGTTGTTATAGTTAAAGCATTTTCAAATCAAATCTTTTCTGTTACTGTGTTGTGCTTGGCTTCTTACCCTTTGCAATTTACTTTTAGATATTTCACTCTTGATGTATTTCTCTGTAGCCAGTAAACAGTTCCTGATTCTTACTTTGAATCATAAATTTTCCAAATATATTTTGGAGTTCAAGAGAGAATGACAAGCCTTAGGAAAAGGATATAGTCTACCATATATTGTTGTTTGTTTGTGTGGTTTTTTAAAACATAATACAGTTTCTTTCAAGTTTTATATTGTTTTGCTTTAATAACCTTGCCAATAACCTTTAAAACCCAGTGATGATGTGCTAGTATGTGGCATTTTACTACATCATCAGTGAGCATGAAATGCATAACCTAGCAATATAATGTTCCATGAATACTTTTAAATGACTACAAAGAAGAAGTTGGTTGGTATAAAACAAACTAAAATAAAAGCCTCTGGCAAAATGTTGATGTTTTGATCACAGCTCATGTGAGAAATAAGCGTGAGTGGTTTATGACAGTCCCTCAAGAAATCTCTGCATGGCCTATGGAATATAAATGTAAAAAGGACATTTAACATGAGCACCATATTTTCAAAGTTTGCTTGCTCATACCTTTCCTGTCATCTCAAACTGGAGTAATATTTGATGAGCAGAAAAAAAAAGCATATAAACATAACATTGCTTTGGTATCTGACTTTAATTCAATTAATGAACATTTAAAGGAGACCTTCTGAGTTACCTATGCTATCAGAATCAGACTATTAAGATTTCCCTACTGCATTTTATTGCATTTGCTTCATATTGATTTTCTTTGCTTGACCTTATATGGCCTGATATTTCCAATCTCACTGTTCATTCTACTCTATGAAAGCTACAAGGAGTAGAACTCTAATGAATTTATATTCTATAACTTACCAATCAATATGTTTTGCAAATAATAATATTCAGTATTTTTTGGTACTGTGAATGTATTTTTTTCTATTTTCTTCTCCTTTTTTTGAGGGGGGGAGGGGAGGTACCGGGGATTGAACCCAGGACCTGGTACATGGGAAGTGGACACTCTACCACTGAACTACATCTGCTCCCCAATGAGAGTTGATTTTTGCATTTCCTTGTTTGTTTGTTTTGTTTTTAGGAGGTACTGGGGATTGAACCTGGGACCTCATACATGGAAACAGGTGTTCAACCATTAGAGCTGCATCTGCTCCTGTGACTGTATTTAAACAACTGATTAAAGCTGTAGTTGTTTTCCTTTTAATGTAAAAAATAGTCTTTTAATTCAGCTATATGTTCAGTTTTCCGTTGCCCCACATTTTATAGTTTTCTGACATGTACTCATTAAATTTTCTAAATTTTTAAAAATTTTAATATAAAAATTTCTGTTTTACATTTCTTTCCACTGAATTTCACTGAGTGATAAACCAACAATATGAATATATTTGCATGTGTGTGTCTGCATATATAATAGACCATAAAGAAGAAGGTATATCCTTATAGTGAAAACTCATAAATATGTATGTACAAATCCCCCGATAGATAACCTATATCATCATTTTAAGAAGTATGTTGACCTTCTGTCTGAGATTCTGAATAGTAGTATAAGTGCAGTATATTTCCTCCTGTAGGGTTTAGTTTTATTTATTTAACTGCATATATATATGGGCTTGGCACTTTCTCTTTGTGTCATACGACATAACACCATGATGATACAGAAATATTAGTCTGGTGGAAAAAAGCTGAAAAGATAAGTAAAAAATTGCCAAAAACTGATCACCTGTATGTATTGTAGTTTAGTAGCTTCATTCTGTTTTAATTGATAAAGGGAAACATGGAACTAGAAAGATTGTTTCATGTTGGTGCCTTTTGTAATCCATCCTTCCAAAACCTAGATCTTCCTCTCTCTTTATTTTAAATTTTAAGACCTTCCATTGAACCTCCTTGTAGCTGCCTCAGTGAAAACATCTCCATGTGAATTTGAATGAAGTGAAATCTGTAAGGTTAAGAAACATAAATTCCTCTCTTTTACTGGTGGAATTGCATCTCAGAAAATTCAGAGATAAATGTGTTTTCCAATTAAAAAACAAACAAACAAGAGATGACAGTAAAATGGCTTTTTTTAATTTCAATTTAATGGAATTGAATTCAGTAAATATTTCTAAACTCATCACCTCTTATGGGAAAGGCACCACTTTTAGTGTTCACTTTGTGTTTGAAGGAGAGTTTTCTTAAATTGCAGAGAAAAATAAGCGAAAATAGAAACAGTTCATATCTACCAAACTAAAGCAGAGCTGTTCTTGATGGCTGTTAAACTGAACTGAAAATATGTGGTAAGTGGATAAATTAGACAAACCAAATATATAAAAGAACAATGGGAGGAGAGCTTATAAGAAAAAATGTACAATTGCATAATTTCAAAGTGAAGTAATAAAAGAGAAATAATAATGAACATTGGGATAGAATATTTGGTAACTTTCAGTGTCTTTAAGATTTTATCTTTTAACTTTTAGCTTCCAGCAAAAGTTGAAAATAAAACAATCACAAATACCATGGTAATAAATACTTAAATAGAATCGTTACTACAATATATTGTAGATTATTACTAATCATACTTATATCCAAACAAATCATTAAGTTTACATTGAGAAATTTAACATCAAACTTAAGTAAAAATAGAATGGGCTACATAGGAAGGGGATGTGGCTCAAGCATAGGTGCCTGCCTATCACATGGGAGGTTCCAGGTTTGGTGCCCAGTGCCTCCTGAAAGAAGACGAGCAAGACAGCGAGCTGGCATGACTGGCAGACGCGACTGGCTGGCGCAGAGAGATGACACAACAAGATGACCCAATGAGATGATGCATTGAGGGGATACTACAAGGAAACACAAAGAGACACAACAATCCCAGAGCGGAGGTGGCTCAAGCAATTGGGCAGCTCCCTCTTACACGGGAGTTTCCAGGTTCTGTTCAGTACCTCCCAAAAAGAAGACGAGCAGTCACAGAGAGCACACAACGAACAGACACAGAGAGCAAAAAGTAAGTGCAAACAGCAAAGGGGGATAGAAATAAATAAAACAAATCTTTGAAATAAATAGAATGGGCTAACAAAGCTAACAAAGCTCTGTCTTAATATTAAACAGTTTTACCTTGAAACAACTTCATTAATTCACCTTTATGAGATTGCTTTGTATTAACTGTAAATAAGGGTATTAGTGTTATTTTCATGTCTATTAAAAATGATGTCATTAATATTTGAAAATTTTAAATGGAAAAATACAACCACTCATTCTTTAGACAGATTTATTTTTTCTATAATCACCACAGATATGTGAAAATGAATTCATTTTATTGTTATTCAACAGAAAAGAGGAACTTAGAGCTTGATTTTGAAATTTTATTTCTAAGAAGTATTGCAGATTATAAAAGGGTACAAGCTGTGATATCAGGCAAATATATATTAAATTCCAAGTTTAGCCAATTTACCAAAGTCTGAGATCTGGGTCAAGTTATTTACCTTCCCTTTGCCCTTGAAGGGCTAACACTTACATAGCACTTATTTTTTGTTTGTACCCTTCTAATTGCTTTGCATATATTAACTAATTGAACAAGCCCCCAAGACTGTTAATGTTAATCATGTGAAATTTGCTTGCAGAATAAGGATGCAATCTTTGACCAAATGTGCTTGATAATGTTCAGCATTCTCATACCCCTTTACCACCCACCCCTTTTCCCACCACCAACTTGCCACTCTTAATTAAATTATCCATCCTGTCACATGCAGAACTGGACAACTACTGTCTTCTCTGGCATTTATATGACACTCACTATAATGTGGAGGAGAAAAATAGGCATTTCCTTAGGATAGAGCACTCCATAAGAAATAGACTATTTCTTCTCTCTACCTTGCTATTCGGGTAAAGGGACAGTTTATGGAAGGGGGTGGAAATAAGGAGGCATGAATTTTTCCTCCCAAAGAATTCTCTTTTCCATGGGAACCTGAGTATAGAATCTTTCCAATGAATTAAATTTATTATTCAACAATTGCAAATATACACAAAAATATTTCAGATCATTTTAATTCACAGATATGTATATGTTTTAGATAACATTTTTTTCTTGCATGCCATTATTAGAGTACTTCTTTAAATCTTTGAAAATAATGAAATTTATGCTGTTGAAAACATTTTATGAAATGCTTCTGACAACTGTGTATAAAAGTTAACTGAGAATTCATAGAACTTTATTTCTCTCACAGGTATTTAAAACAGCAATGGAGACAAAATTTATATTAAAATTTTCAGGAAAGTGAAAAAAAATTATAAATTTTATTTCTTGAGGTATATTTGAAAAACCAATGATAGTTAGCAATGAGTATCAGCTTGGTATTCATATCTCTACTAATCTTTTATAAGAGTTAAGGTTTTATCTAAATTTTACTCTATGTTCTCAATCATTCTAAAATACTTATAAGCAAAACTAATCTTATCACTATCTAGGTGGGAACAGTTTTGATTACACACTACTTTTTTTTCAGCTTTGCAATAGCTTCATAGGTAAAAAATCCAAATATTTGGCTAACTTTAAAATATGGGAATTAAAAACACAGGAATTAATTTTGATTGCTCTAATTCTTCTTAATAGACATACCAATATTCATAAAACTATTATTAATTCAGAAGTCTATAATGTAGTTTTAAGACTAAAAGAAAATATGTATTTCCACATCCATTTGCACACTTTAAAATGCATTTTTGTTTAACCCCATACAAATTTGGTTTTAACTTTTCACTGAGAAAAATATGTAACAAATTGCATATCAACAAAATATTTCATTTTGACTGCTGTCATAGTTTTAAGAAAATGTAGAGTATAACCGATAATTATAATGCCTTTAAATGACTTCATTTGTTAGCATTTTTAAATATTTTATTATATTTTAATTTTAACATTTATTTAAATTAGTCAATTAAAATGCCAGGAGTTTAATTATAATAGCAATGTCTACTAATCTTCATATAAGAATAACAAGTAGCAAAACTGTGGGATTCCCAGCACTGTTCCATTAATCCACTTTTCTAGTGACCTAGACAAAAGATATCTCCTTAGAAAATAATACAATTTCAGGGAAACAGTAATTTTAAAATATGCTTAATTTATACCACATTCCACTAATGCAAAAGATTGTTTTCAAGAAGAAATCACCTGAGATAAAGCATTTCCTCTTATTTTAGTAAAGTGATAAATCCTTATCCTACGGATAACACCTAACCCTCAGTACATGAATACCTACCTTGGTGTAAAATACAACAGAACACTGTATTGTGTGCCTTAGCTTTATAAAGGAAGATTAGTCAACAAAGAGGTGAGTAGAAATGAACTTAACACAATATAAAATTGTTATCAAATTATTTAAAAAGAATAATACAATTCACTTTACAATTAATATAATTTGTACTATAACTAGCTTTTAATATACCCCCAAATGAATTTGGAAACCATATATGTGACCAAGCAAATATTGCAACGTATAACTATATTTACCATTTGCTAAGGAAGGGAGAAAGATTATCCAGTAGTATTTTGATGCTCAAGATTTTATATGACTTATT
>JAQZBX010016720.1:0-36219 GCA_029593785.1 Cabassous unicinctus | reverse complement strand
GATCCCTTACAGCCAATGGATGGGAATCTCTTGCTTGCAGTTGTATACTCCCTCATTTCCTTTCTATGGTGGTTGTCAATACTCATCTCCTTGTTGGTGGTCCTGGGTGAATCGAATGAACTAGAGAGAAGGTACTGCAACTCTGCTGAGGCTCAGGGCCCAGTTGGCACATGGACAGCCCAAAGATTCAAGTCTCTTGAATCCAGTAAATGGGGATTCCCATTTACCCAACATCCTCCCCCTTTCCCCTTTCCCATATTAATACCTTTTATATATGTGGATGGAACATTTGTTACAACTGATATACATATAGTAAAGCATAGCTACTAACCATGGTCATTGGTTTACATTCTGGTTTACATTTTAGACTGTACATTTTTATAAATTTTGATGATATTTAACATGGCCTGTGTCCATCATTGTAAGATCACGTAGAAAACTTCCATTGCCCACTAAATACCCCCTGTTCCATCTATTATATTCCACCCTCCCTTCCCCTCGGGGCCCACAGCAACCACCTGGCTTAATTCCTTGGATGAAAAGATTCATAGTTACTTGCAACAACACTGAGGTCATGACACACTGGTGGTCCTCCCTTATTAGGAACCACCCATGCTCGCGAGAGTCTCCTGCCCCTCTGAGAAAATATCAGTCCTCCACGGGATGGGAGTCCAACTCCTTCCCTTTCATTGTGTGGGTCTCCTCCCATTGATACAACACATAGGATAAAATGATCACTCGCACACTCCCTAGAAGCCTGCCCCAGGTGCACCCTGTCCCAAACGCACCCCAATTCAACACCTTAAACCAGTAATCCTTCCTTGTCATATTGCCATAAGTGTTCCCAACTTTGTACTTTCAACTACATACCCACCAATCTCCAGTGTTCAACTGGTCCTCCTTCAAACATACTCCCAGTTTCTTGGACCATCCAACACACCCTCCCCACTTTATCTAGCTGTCAAACATGTACCACCCACCTGAATACTTTCACTACACTCCTGTCATATCCCTTCAATGCCAAAATGCCCACTTACACCTTATCATAGATTACACCCATATGGACAATGGCTTACAAGCTTCTCCCTCTATATTTCCTGTGAACCTATCTTCCACGCAATAGCTCTCTGAGTCTGCTCTATTTGCTTAGTTCATTTCAGTGAGGTCATGTAATATTTGTCCTTAATTGCCTGGCTTACTTCACTCAATATAAGGTCCTCAGGATTCATTGATGCTATCCCTTATGCTAGCACTGTATTCCTTCTTACAGAGGAGTAATGTTCCATTGTATGTATGTACCACATTTTGTTTATCCATTCATCTGTTGATCGGTATTTGTGTTAATTCCGACTGTTGGCATTAGTGAATAATGCCTCTGTGAATATTAGTTTGCATATATCTGTTTATGACCTTATTTTCAATTCTTCTGTGGCATATACCCTGCACTGAAACTGCTGGATAATATGGCAGTTCTACACTTAGGTTTTAGAGGAACTATGACACTGCCCTCCACAATGCCTGGAACAATATACATTCCCATCAGCATCCTCTCCAATGCTTGTAGTCCTCTGTATTTTCAATAGCCAACAGTCAAATGCATTTAAGATGGTATCTAATTGTAGTTTTGATTCGCATTTCCTTAATAGCTAGTGATGTTGGGTATCTTTTCATGTGCTTTTTAGCCATTTGTATTTCTTCCTTAGAGAAGTGTCTTTTCAAGTAGTATGCCCATTTTTTAAATGGGTTGTTTCTCATTATATTTTTGAGGTGTAGGATTTCTTTATATATGCAGGATATTATGCCCCTATCAGATATACGGTTGCCAAATATTATTTCATGACTCTCTTTGAAGTCTCTTAGCCATATGAACTCATATGTCTTTTGTTATCCCCCTTTAATTCAAGGTCTTTTTCCAGTCATATTGTCAGTTTGCAATTGATAGTAATCCCTCATTACCAGGGAGGCTCATCCCCAGGAGTCATGCCTCACGTTGGGGGGAAGGTAATGCATTCAAATGCTGAGTTGGGCTTAGAGAGAGGCCACATTTGAGCAACAAGGAGCATCTCAGGTGGCAACCCTTAGGCACCCCATAACAATAAGCTAAGTTTCAATTAGAATAGCAAAGACAAATAAGGCTAGTCATCAATAACAAGAACCCATCAGTAGACGATCCTCCTTAGCCAGACACTGCCTCTGCACTTGGGGGACTGTTACTGCTCCCTTTGAGAATGTGGCAGAGATCTCCAGGCTGGGAATTCAGTATTCTCTCATTTATTGAGAGATTCTCCACCCACTGTGACCATTCCCCACCCCTTGATCATTTGAAGAATTTTATATAATTTTTATATATATTCAGGTGAACTTCCTCCCATGAAACCCCCATCCATGACACCCCCCACCATTGATCATCTCCCACACCCATTGTAATCCTTCTGTGATCCAAACCTTCCTTAAAGATGAAGCCCATATATTAGCCAAATACAATTAATAGGAAAATGAAATAATAATGATAATTTTAAATGTAAGAGATAAAATACATGGAAACTTAAAAAAAAAAGCACTAAAATTAAAATGAAATCAAAGGAGTGGGGTATTCAAAAAATGGGAAAAAATAAGACTTAAAAAAATTTTTTTTAACATTGTTCCTTTTATCACTGCATTATTGCGTGTCCAGACTGTACTGTGACACCTTCCCCTCTCACACCCCAGTGTCTCCCAAATTTTCTTTTAATTTTCAAAGAAGTTTTAGGTTATAGCAAAGTCACACACAGAATACTAGAGACTCTCATATACCCAAACTCCTCCTCCTTTCCTCACCCCATATTAAAACCTTTTTGTATGTGGACAGGAGCATTGTTATAACTGTTAAACAGATAATGAAACAGAGCTATTAAACATTGTCAATGGTTTACAGTATAGTTTACATTTTAGATGTACAATTTAATAATTTTGATGATATTTACCATGTCCTCTGTTCATCACTGTAAGATAATGAAAAACATTTTCCCTCACAGCTAAATACCCTTTTGACCTATTCTGTTCCTTCCTTCCCATCCCCCTGAGGCACATGACAACCACCCATCTTGACTGATTGGATGACAAGATTCATTGTTACATGCAACAAGAGGACTTGACATGCTGATTGTCCTCCCCTATTAGGACCAACCTTTGTTCATAAGAGACACCCACCTGTCTGTTTCTGGGTAAATCAGTCGTCCCAATGACGGGGGTCCATCTCCTTCCCACTCACCATGTGGGTCTCCACCCATCAACACAACAGATTATGACAGGATGAACACTCACATACTCCCCAGAAGCCAGCTTCAGATGTGCCCCCTCCTGAATGACCCCCAACCAACAGTGTCACTCCCTTGTCATATTGCCATAAAAGCATTCCCACCACTGCAATTTCAAACTCATACCCCAAATCCCATGTTCACCTGGTCTATCTCCCATCTCTCCCCCAAGTATTCTGGGTATTATAATCCACTCTTCCTAATCTAATTTCCTGTTAACCCTACACCACCAAACCCAGTAATATAACTACTCACCTGTCCTATCGTTCAAAACGCAACTATACTCTATCACTTTACCATAGATTATGTCCATATGTATGATGGCTCAAAACCTTCTCTTCTCTTTCTCTCTCTTATTAACCTATCTTTCAGACGAAGGTTCTCATAGACTGCTCACTTTACTCAGTTCATATCAGTGAGGTCATGTACTGTTCATCTTTCAATGCCTGGCTTGCTTCATTTAACATAAGGTGTTAAAGATTCATCCATGTTATTCCATGTGTTAGCACTTTATTCCTTTCCTACAGCTGAATAATATTCCATTGTATGTATGTACCTTATTTGTTTTTCCTTTCATCTGTTGATGGGTACCAGGGTTGGGTCCAACTTTTGGTAATAATGATCAGTGCCACTAGAACATTGGTGTGCATATATCTGTTCATGTCTTTGCTTTCAGTTCTTCCGTGTATATACCCAGCAGTGGAATCACTGGATCATACAGAAGATCTATTGTTAGGTGTCTGAGGAAACACCAAACTGTCTTCCACAGTGGCTGGACCATTCCACAATCCCACCAGCAGTTGATGAGGGTTCTCATTCCTTCACATCCTCTCTAACACTTATATTATGCTGTTTTTTTAATAGCCACCATTCTGATTGGTGTAAGGTGGTATCTCCTTGTAGTTTTGTTTTGCATTTCCCTAATAGCTGGTGATGTCGAGCATTTTTTCATGTGCTTTTTAAACATTTGTGTTTCTTCATTGAAGAAATGTCTTTTCAGGTCAGTTGCCCATTTTTATTTTCAAGGTGTAGGATTTCTTTATATATGCAGGATATTAGGCTCCTATCAGATATATGGTTGCCAAATATTTTCTCCCATTGGTAGGCTGCCATTTTATTTTCTTAATGTCCTTTGATGTGCAGAAGATTTTAATTTTGAGGAGGTCCCATCTATCTCTTTTTTCTTTTGCTGCTCATGCTTGGGTGTGAAGTTCATGAAACCATTTCCTATTACAAGGTCCTGTAGATGCTTCCTGACATTATCTTCCAAGGTCTTTATGGTTTTGGTTCTTATATTTAAATCTTTGATCCATCTTGAGTTGATTTTTGTATAAGGTGTGAGATGGTGTTCCTCTCTCATTCTTTTAGATATGGATATCCAGTTCTACAAGCAGTACGTGTTGAAGAGGCCATTCTCTCCCAACTGAGAGGGCTTGGTGGCATTGTTGAAAATCAGATGACTGTATATGTGAGGATCTATATCAGAACTCTCAATTCAGTTCCATTGGTCAGTATGTCTATCCTTGTGGCAGTATCATGCAGTTTTGACCACTGTAGCTTTGTTATATTTTGTAATTTCAGGTAGGTTAATATCTCCAAATTCATTTTTCTCTTTCAATATATGTTTGGCAATTCGGGGCGTCTTACCTTTCCAAATATATTTTGTGGCTAGTTTTTCCAGTTCCTTAAAAAATACAGTGTTGATTTTTAGTGAGATTGCATTAAACCTGTAGATTAGTTTCGGTAGGATACACAACTTGATGATGTTTAATCTCTCTAACCATGAACAGGGAATATTCTTCCATTTATTTAAGTCTTCTATGATTTCCTTTAACAATGTTGTGTAGTTTTCTGTATGCAAGTCCTTTACATCTTTAAATTTACTCCTAGGAATTTGATTCTTTTAGTTACTATTATAAATGTCATTTTTTTCTTGATTTCCTCCTCAGATTGCTCGTTATTGGTGTACAGAAATTCTACTGATTTTTGAGCATTGATCTTATAGCCTGTGAGTTTTTACTGAACTCCTTTATAAGTTCTAGAAGGTTTGTTGTAGATTTCTCAGGGCTTTCTACATATAGGATTATGTCGTCTGCAAACAATGAAATTTTTACTTCTTCTTTTCCAATTTGGATGCCTTTTATATGTTTTTCTTGCCTCAGTTCTCAAGCAAGTACCTCTAAGACAATGTTAAATAGGAATGGTGATAGTGGGCATTCTTGTCTTGTTCCCAAATTCATAGGGAAGGCTTTTAGTATTTCACCATTGAAGATGATGCTAGCTTTGGGTTTTTCATATATAACCTTTATTTATCATTTTCAGAAAGTTTCCTTCTATTCCTTTATTTTGCAGTGTTTTTATCAAGAAATGATGCTGTATTAGGTCAAATGCTTTTTCTGCATCTATAGAGGTGATCATGTGATTTTTTCTTTCAATCTGTTTATGTGGTGTACTACATTGAAATATTTTCTTATAAAACCATCCTTGCATACCCGGTATGAAACCCACTTGATCATAGTGTATAATTCTTTTGATATGTTGCTGGATGCAATTAGCATGTACTTTCTTGAGGATTTTAGCAAGTAGGTTCATTAGAGAAAGTGGTCTGTAATTTTCTTTTCTTGTGGTATCTTTGTTTGTCTTTGGTATTAGGGTAATTTTGGCATCATAGAATGAGTTAGGCAATATTCCTTCTGCTTCTTTTTTTGGAAAAGCTAAAGCAGGATTGGTGTTAGCTCTTTCCAGAATGTTTGGTAGAATTCAGGTGTGAAGCCATCTGGTCCTGGGCTCTTCTTAGTTGGGAGGTTTTTGAGGACAGAGTCTATCTCTTTACTTGTAATTCGACTGTTGGGTCCATCAATTTCTTCTTTCCTCAATGTAAGCTGCTTGTGAGTTTCTAGAAATTTGTCCATTTCCTGTAAATTATTATTCATGTTGGCATATAATTTTCCAAAGTATCCTCTTATGATACTCTTTATTTCTGTGGGGTCATTAGTGATATCTCCTTGATCATTCCTTATTTTGTGTATTTGCATCTGTTCTCTCTTTTTCTTTGTTAGTCTGGGTAAGAGCTTGTCAATTTTATTGATCTTCTAAAAAAACCAGCTTTTGGTTTTGTTTATTTTATCTAGTGCTTTCTTTTTCTCTATTTCAATTAGTTCTGCCCTAATCTTTGTTATTTCCTTCTTTCTACTTCCTTTAGGTTTAGTTTGTTGCTGTTTTTTCAAATTCCTTCAAGTGGGAGGTTAGGTCTTCAATTTTAGCTCTTTCTTCTTTTCAATATATGTATTTACAGTTTTGAACTTCCCTCTCATGACACCTTTGGCTGCATCTCATAGGTTTTGATATGTTGTATTTTCATTTTCATTAGTTTCAAGGTAGTTACTGATTTCTTTTGAGATTTCCTCTTTGACCCACTGTTTTTCTAAGAGTGTGTTGTTTAACTTCCATATCTTTGTGTGTAATCTGTTTCTATTGCCCTTAGTGATTGCCAATTTCATTCCACTGTGGTCAGAGAAATTACTTTGTATAATCAAAATCTTTCTGAATTCATTGAGAGTTGTTCTGTAGTCTAGCATGTGGTCTATCTTGGAGTATGACCCCTGTGCACTCAAGAAGATTGTAAATCCTGCTCTATTTGGAGGTAGTGTTCTGTATATGCCTATTAGGTCCAGTCTTCTAATGTATTATTCAGAGTCTTTGTTTCTTTATTGATTCTCCGTCTAGATGTTCTGTGTAATGGTGATAATGGTGTATTAAAGTCCCCCACTATAATTGTAGAGGCATTTATTTCTCCACTTAATTTTTCCAGAATTTTCCTCATGCATTTTTAGACACCCCGATTAGGTGCATAAATATTTATGATTGTTCTTTCTTCTTGGAAGATTACCCCTTTTACTAATATATAGTGGCCACCATCTTTGTCTCTTACAATAGTTTTGCATTTAAAGTCTATTTTGTCTGATATTAGGGTAGCTACTCCTGCCCTGTTTTTGTTATTGTTTGCTTGTAAAATTATTTTGCCATCATTCACTTTCAGCATCCTTGAATCCCTGGGTTGAAGGTGGGTTTCTTGTAGAAAACATATAGATGGATCATATTTCCTTATCCATTCTGCCAATCTATGTCTCTTGACTGGTGAGTTTAATACTTTAACATTCAGTGTTATTATTCACAATGAATTTCTTACATCAGTCATATTATCTTTGGGTTAATGTATGTCACATTTTGTGTTTATTTCTCTTTTTGTCTTTTTAGTTGTTCTTACACTCTCCTCCAACTCTCTCTCCCCTGTTTTTTCTTTTCAACTTGCAGAACTTCCTTTAGTATTTCTTGAAGTGCAGGTTTCTTATTGGCATCCCCTCTTAATTTCTTTTTATCTGTGAATATTTTGAACTCTCCCTCATTTTTGAATGCCAGATTTGCTGGATAGAGAATTTGTGGCTGGAAGTTTTTTCTTTTAGTACCTTGACTATGTCATATCACTGTCGTCTCTACTCCATGGTCTCAGATGAGTAATCAGCACTTAATCTTATTGTGCTTCCCTTTTATGTGATGGTTCTCTTTTCTCTTGCTGCCTTGAGTATTTTCTGTTTGTCTTGAGTATTGGACATTTTGACAAGTATATTTCTTGGAGTTGGCTTGTTGGGATTCATACTCTTTGGGGTGTGCTGTGCTTCCTGGACATGTACATCCATTTCTGTCAATAGGGTTGGGAATTTTCAGCCATTATTTCCTTCAACACTCCTTCTGTTCCCTTTCCCTTCTCTTCTCCTTCTGGTAAGCCTGTAAAGGATATGTTTGTGTGTTTTGTACTGTCAGCTGAATTCCCTAAGTCCCTGCTTGATTTGTCTATCATTTTTATCTTTCTGTTCTACTATTTGGTTTCTGATGTATTGTCTTCCACATCACTAATCCTTTATTTTGCCTGTTCAAATCTACTGTTATCTGAATCCAGGCTCTTTTTAATATCTTAGGTTGTGCCATTGTTCAGCATCATAACTGTTATGTTTTTATGTATCTTTACAATTTCTTCAGTATGTTCTCCCAGTGTCTCCTTAATATTCTTAATCTCTTCCTTCACTTCATTAAGTTGGTGCATGGTATTTGTTTGCAAAGCTTTGATTAGTTGTTTGATGTTCTGCATCTCTTCCTGGTTTTTAGTTTGTTCATTGGACCCATTGACATTGGACCCATGTCTTCCAATTTCTCAGTGTGGTTTGTAAATTTTTGTTGCCTTCTAGTCATCATCTTATCTTGATGTGTTTATTCAGTTGATTAGCTTCTCTCTCTGCTCTAGTTTTATTTAGCTGGTGGTTTTGTGTTTGTGTTAAGTTTTTTCTTTGACACTTTGTTCTTCTTATTATATTTTCTTCCTTCTTTCTCTGTTCTGATTCTTTCCTGAGCAATCCACCTTACCATGCAGCTCCCTGCAGACTGATGTCCCCAAGGTTCTCACTCCAAGCATCCCAAGCACAGACCACTCAGGCAGGATCCTGTCCCCAATCAGCCATTCTCTGAGAGTTAGTGAATGCCCTCCTAAACCAACACCATCTTGCCCCTTCTCCTTAATTTACTTTAAATTCCATACTAAAGATAATAAGTTTAAAGATCACCTCCTTCAGGAAACATCATCAAAATGAAGATTAAAAGAACTGGTAGTGTCTGAGCAGTTTAACAAACTTCATGACTCACTAAGCACAAAAGAACACATCTACCAGCATGCCTCAGATAGAATAGGGCAAAAGGGATTGAGCTTTGAAATAGGTAAAGTGGTCATCTCTTTCTGATCTAAAGAATACAGCTTTGGGGTCTACACACTGCAATAAGATGAAGAAAACAGACTCTAAGAGAAATCCCATTATATTCAAAAGTATTCTTGAATCAAATCCATTCTAAATATGCAATAGAGCAGGGCACAGCAAGCTTTTTCTGGAAACAACCAAAGAGTAAATATTTTAGGCTTTGCAGATCAGGAGACAAACTCAGAGATATTACATAGGTACTCATAAAACAAAAGAGAAAACAAGTTTCCAAAGAAGTTTTATTGATGAAATTCAATATATAATAATTATTGAGTATATTATTTTATAATACAGGTATATTATGGTAGATTGAACTTTGTACCCCATTTTAAGATTGTTTTTAATCTTAATACATTCTAATGGTTGTGAAATCATTGTAAAAAGGACCTTTTGATGTGGCTATTATTAGTTAAGGTGTGGATTCCTGGAGGCTAATAAAGATGACCTGGAATTCACAAAGGCCAGACAGCAGAGAATATCACCACGTGGTGGAGGCAGAAATATAAGCCAAGGAATCCCAAAGATTGCTTGCAGTCATCACTAGAATACTACAGACTCCAGGGAGAAAGCATAGCCTGACTGGCATGTTGATTTTGGACTTCTAGCTCATGGACTATACAAAAACTGGTGGCAGGCCAGGTTTGGCCCAAGAGTAAAAGTTACTAATCTCTGTAGTTGAATATATGCTACACACAATTGCTGCTTTTACTTTGCAGTGTCTCATATATCCTTGCCAACATCTTTATCTCCAAACATCCAATAACCATAGGAAAAGTTTTTCAGTCTCTGTATTAATCAAATAATTTAAAAAAACAAATAAGCTATTTTTTCATGTATAAGACAAGTGAAAAATTAAAAAGGTCAATAAAACTCACTGTTGGTGAGGGGATAGAGAAATGGTCACCCTCATGAACCATCATTGATGGGAGTATAAATTGTTACATCCTTTCTGGAGAACAATTTGACAATATAAACAAAAACTGAAGAAATTGAAGATCTAGGACTCAGTAATTCTTTTAATGACTTGGGATTATTTAAGTAAATTATTGTGTATGCATTCAGTGCTTCCATTAAAAATGATAATTTAGAGGACTTTCATTTAAAGATGTTAGAATTCTTAGTATTCCACTTTCCTCTGACACAAATTTAAAATTTCCACTTATGATGAAGATAGCAACCAACCACAACTTCAAATCACATTAAGAGCTACTAAACAAAGTGAAAGTTACACAAAATTGAGTAAAAACCAAAGCAGACAAACATTTCTGCAGCTCTTGAAACAAGAAGAATCCTCCAAAGTTAGTACACACCTGGACTGCAAATCAGGGGTTTTCCCTTCAATGACAGGGTGTGTAAGTGCAAACAAGTCAATGAATCCTGGTTGATACCAGGTAGTCACAGAGGAGGTGGAGTTAAATAAGAAAAAGTACATATATTGCAGTTTTGGAAAAACAAACCCAGCAGCTAACTCAAGATACAAACATAATCCCAGGGTAGAATGTTAGTAAGAACAACTAACATAATCCAAGCTTCTCTAATTTAAGCCATCCCACAATCCTCACATTATTTCTCTGGAAAATGCTGACTCAGAAAAATAATGCCCCCATTTAAGGATGAGTAATAATCAGAAAGAAATCAGCATAGGACAAATTCTAGATAGTATAAGAAAAATAAACTAAAGAATAGGCAAAATATATATACCATGAAACAAAGAAAATATTCAACAAACATTTCTACATAAATCAAGCAAATGGATGAACAAAACAGTTCAAAGAAGAGATATAAGGATACAGGGAAAGATGATGTAACAACTAAAAGAAATTACTCATGAAATAAATGGAAGGGAAATACAAAACTAAAATGCAAAATAAACCCTGCTGGAAATGGGTGAGAGACATAAAAGACAGGTTTGAAACATATTAAACAAAATAAAATGGAATTGTGAGTATTCTCACTGTCCTGATTTTTTGACAATCAGGGTAGTCTAAAAATTCGCTATATTGGAAATCATGCATGTGTCCCCTGACCTAGTTTTTCTCCCTAGGTCTGGTTTTTGGAATGCTGGTGATAAAGCAAGCCTGATTTATTATATGACAATCCTGTATGTGAAAAAAAAATGTATTTGGGTATCTTTGGTCAACCTTAAGAGATATAAACAGGAGGACAGATGTGGCTTGGGTGGTTGGGCATCCATCTCCCATATGGAGGGACCTGAGTTCAATCCCCAGGACCTCCCAGTAAAAATTAAATATATAGATATATAGAAGGCATGTGGACCACCAGCCCCATGCACGTGTGAACTACCAGGCCCTGCAAGCGATGCAGAAAAATGATGATGTATCAGGAAGGTGACCCAAGGGAGAACCAAGATGAGACAAACCAAAAAAATAGGAACTAAGGTCACACAGGTGGTAGGATGCCTCTTTCCCACATCGGAGGTTCTGAGGATTGAATCCTAGTGAAGACAGGGGGAGACAGATAAGAAGGGAGGGTAGGAAATGGACACAGAGTAGCCCAGTGAATGGACACAGAAACAGCAAAAATGGGGAGGGTAAAAATGAATAAAAGTAACTAAATAAATAAATCCTTAAAAAACCTATTAGGGAGGAAGATATGGATTACAGTTGGTAGTAATATTTTGAAGATGCTCTTTCATGATTTGTTAACAAATGTTTCACAACAATGCAGGGAGTTTGTGTGGGAGGTGATGTGTGGGAACCCTGTATAATGTTATTCATGTTTGTTTTCTAAGTTCACGATGTTTACTGAACACTTATAGTATATGTATGCTCATGTATGAATGATATACTTCAATAAATTGTTTTAAAAATAAATAAATAAAATAAAATGGAAAAAAACTGAAAGATTAAAGTTTTAGTGAAAAATGACAGATATGGAAAAGAGATCCAAAATGTATAAATGGTGTCCTGAAGAAAAGAAGAAATGGGTCATTTTTTAAAACTGAAAAGGGAACTTGGTATTTTAGGCATGATTTTTCTGTAAACTTACAACTTCTCTAATAAAAAGCAAAAAATACATGAAGAAATTTTCCTAAAATAAATACGATTTGAATCTTCAGAAAATCACTGCCAAGGCTCAAAAAAGTAGCCTATGGCTGTAATTTTTATTCAGGCACATCTGAAGAAATTATCAAGAAAGAAGGCAAATAAGAGAGATGGAAAATATGAAAGAAACATTAAATAGTATAGAGGATAGAGTGATAAATCTACCACAAACAAATCAGGAAATGGAGAGAGAAAACAGGAAATTCTATAACTGACTGTTTTCCAGACACCTATACTCAGTTTCATAGAGCCCAACAAATTCCAAGTAGAATGAACATACACACATGCATGTATGCACACACAGACATGCACAATATAGTGAAACTGCAGAATGCCAAAGACAGGGAAGATCATAATTATAGCAAGAAGTAGAATGCTTAACCACTTTACTTCTTGCAATTGTCATTACTAAGACCAACTACTCTGGCATGGAGAAGTATGTGGAAAAGCTCCTAAGCACCATATGTTTAAGAAAGAAAACAATTAATGTAAAAATGGGTTTCTTGGTAGCAAGAAATTTAAGCACAAAACAATGGTATAGTATCTTCAATGTACTATTGTGGCAGTTTGAGATTATTTATGAATTCCCAAAGGAGAGATTATTTCTGTAAACTGGTGTGTTCCTCTGGGCATGATACTCTTTGATTGTACTATTCAATGGTTTTATGTTTACTTGATTAAATTAAGATTAGGGCTTTGATTTGACCAAGTCAGTAGTGGGTGACTCAGGGTTGAGTCCTCTTCCCCCTGGTGGGCTGTTATAAATGGACACTCACTCAAGAGACAGAAGAAGATACACATGAGAAGAGAAAAAGCTCCATATATACCAGAATGGAGTACTTTGTCAGCTTTGATCCTGCAGCCTGGGAAGAGAAATAAGCAATTCACCTGATAGTTTACAGCTGACCTTGGGAAGCAGCTGAGCCCTATGCCCATCTAAAGCTGAGATAGAAAGATGGGCCCGTGAAGACTTAAGACCAAGAAGGAAGGATGAACACTCACAGAAATCAGCAACAGGCTTTGGTAAGAAAATATCTCTTATGGTATCTTGAGTTGGTCTCTTTAGGGCCTTGTACCTGTAAACTTTCACCCCAAATAAATGCCCTTTATAAAAGCCAACAGATTTCTGGTAATTTACATCAACATACCTTTGGCTGACTAATACATCTATGGAAGAATAAAACCAAGAATTCCATATCTGGTAAAAAATGTATTTCAAAAATAAAAGCAAAGTAGACATTTTCAGGCTAACAAAAATCAAGCCTCATATAAAGAGAATTGTTTTTTGTGTTTGGTTTTTAAAAACGGTATTTATTTGAAGTAGAAGCTTACACTTCCCACACCATAAAGGATAAGTTACTTCCCTCAACAAAGTCTATTGCCACATGTTGGCGCATGATGGTTGCCAATGTCTTCCAGGGTTCAGGCTCCCTGGGTTTCTCTCTTCCCAGAGCTCATTTCTCTCCAGGATCAGCTACTGTGCTTTCTCAAGACCAGCTGCAGACTATCAGGTGAAGAGCTCTGTCTCTTTCACCCCAAAGCCTTGATCTGTGTTTAAGGGACACTCCTCTCGTTCCTCATATATCTGCTTCTCTGTGTGTTTACTTCCTGGGCTCCAGGATAAAAAATCCCATGAGAATTCTAAAGGAGTTCCAGAAGAAGAAATCTGATCCCAGATGGGAAGTCTAAGATGCAAGAAAGAACTATGAGCAGAGAAAATAATGAATAGATACATAAATCTAAATAAGCAATAACTGTTGCACACTATTTCTTGAGGATTAAAAATGAGGTAGAACTGAAATACACAACGATAGCATGGAAGTCCAGAAGGGTGAACACAATTAAAGTGCCTTAAAAGCCTTATATTTTCTGAAAGAAGATGAATTAAATTTACATTTTGATACACCAAATGTGCATCTTAATATTTCTAGAGTAACCACTAAAAGAACAAAGAAATAAAGTGTATAGAATCCAACCTAATAAGGGAAAATGAAATGAAAAATACATATGCAATCAGTCTAAAAAATGATACATAGAAAATTGAGAACAAAAAGAAAACGCAAAATAAGGTGACAGAAATAAATAGAAACATATTAATATTACAATCAGTATTGCAGGCTTGGAGTCTCTAAAAAGACAAAGACTGGAAAAACAATCTAGTTATATCAAATTTAAAAGACCAATCCTAAAACATAAGGATACAGATGGGATGCAAGTAAAGGATGGGAAAAAGATATACCAGGCAACTATTAAGCAAAATAAAAATACTATATGTATATTTATATCACAAAAAAAATTAGTAAGGCAGAAGGATCTACTACCTATAAAGGCCACAATATATGGCTTAATGGTTCAATTCACCAGGAAAATAAGGGAGAACAATTCTAAATTTGCATGCACCTAATAACATAGCATCAAACTATACAATGCAAAAACTGAGAGAATTATAAGGAAAAACAAATTAATCTAGTATAACGATGGGACATTTTAACAAACTTCTTTCAATTAGTAAGGCCAAAAACAACAAAAGCCACCCAGTAGCTATAGAAGCTTTTAAAAACCCAATGAAGAGGTTTTGCCTAGCAGATATGTACAAAACATAATACTCAATAAGTGGAGAATGTACGTATATTTAAGCACACATGGCATAGTTTGAAAATCAACCACCTACTGGATCGTGGGGCAAGTCTCAACAAATATCAAATGATATACAATCATATGACACAAAGTATATGACTGCAATGCAATTAAGTTAGAAAAAAAGAAAATACACAGTGAAACCCTTGAAATTTGAAAATTAAGAAACAGCCCTAAATAACTCATGGTTCAAAGAAAGAAATCACAGCGGAAATTTTGAAATATTAAAAACTAAATGCTAAGACACTAGATACTAAAATTTGTGAGATGCATCTAAAGAAGTACTTAGAGGTAAATATATAGCCTTAAATGCTTACTTTAGAAAATAATAGAAACTGATCATCATAATTAAGCATGTAAATTAAGAAATTAGAAAGAGTAAAATTTTAAAAATCCAAAGAAAGCAGAAAGAAATAATAAAAATTAGACCTGAAATTAATAAAATGGAAAACAAACATACAGTAGAGAATATCAAAAAACCCCAATCTTCATTACCTAAAAAGATACCAAAACAGGGAGCAGATGTAGCTCAAGTGATTGAGCACTTGCTCCCCATATACAAGGTACCGGGTTCAATTACTGGTACCCCCTAGAAAAAGAGAGAGAGAGAGATATCAATTCTTCCTTCATTGGTCTATACAGTTAATATAACTCTGACCAAAATCTCAATTTTTTTTGTTTCTTTGTGTGTTTTTTTAACATTTTGGTGGAACTTGACAAAATGATTAAAAATTTTAAATGGAAGAATAAAATACCAGGAATAGCCAAGATCCTCTGGGGGGAAAAAATGAAAGAGGGCCTTGTCCTACCAAATACCAGAATGAATAGTAAAGCTTTATAATTAAGGCAGGGTAGTACTGGCAAATAGGAAAATTTACAGGTAACACAATAAAGATTACAGAAACAAGAACTAATACATACAGCATTTTGATGATGACAGGTGACATGTCAAATCAGTGGGAAAAAATTGATTTAGAAAAAAATAGGCTTTATGGGAAAAAATAAAATTGTATTTGTCTCACACCACATACAGAGCAAACAAAAACAAAAATAGATTTAAAAAAGCATGCAAACAAAACCTCCAGATAAAGGACTTGAAGGAGAGAAGTAAAACTTTAGAAAATAGTTAAATAATTTTCTGACCTCAAGGTAGGGAAAGATTTATAAACAAGACATAAAAAGCTAAACATAATATATGTTTGAAAATTTAGCTGTATTAAAATTAAGAATTTGTTTATTAAATCCCACCTTGAAGGAAATAAAAAGACAACTTGCATTCTGTCAGTTATTTGCAAATCTTTTGTGGTATATACCATTCAAAAATGACCACAGTAACACCTTCCGGGCTTGTACATGCAGGCCACTAAAAAAGTGGAGTCTATATCCCCTCTTCTTGAACCTGGCCTTGGCTCTGTGACTACCTTTGACCAAGAGAAAGAAGTGGAAGTAACAGTGGTAGTTTGAGGCTTACTTAGCTCTTAGGAGGTCTGACAGCTTCCACTGGATGTCCTGCATTACCATTATTAAGAAGACCGACTACCCTAAAGTGGAGAAGCATGAGGAAAATCTCCTAAGCACCAGATTCATGTGAAGCCTCATTCATTTATGACCCTCCACAGACCAACACCAGCTGGGCCCACTGGCCTTCTGGCTCCTCCCCACCAAGGCTCCACAGATCAGGTCCTTGCTGCACTTATCCACACTGCTGTAGCCACTTGGTCGACTCAGCCTCTCCTTGGGCCCCTCGATCAGGCAGTGGCTCCAGCTGAGCAGGGAAGGGATGGTCCACACATGCCTGAAAGACCCAGGCAAGGGCAAGTCTCCAATGCCCTCCTCGCCATAACTGCCAGACAAACCCGACTCACAACAGGCTCCCAAGCACCCCACCAGGCAGACAAGGGCTGAGGTGGAGAAGTGGGCTGGTCCCTGGTAGAAAGGATACTGGGGTGAGGGGGAGACATGGGCCAGAATCTGGTGCAATGGATGCTGGAGGAGGTCAGGGAACAAGGACTGACACATGGGTGAGGAGGTGGCCCTCTTCCTCCAAGATTCCCACCAGAGTGACTCCACATCTGCTTTGAGTGGAGAGGAAACATAGTGTGGCCAAGAAGTGTGCACTAAGGCACAATTGGGGAGGTTAAAGACCTCTGTCTAACCTGTCTATCACTTGCAAGCCTACCCTGGGTTTGGATGAAAAGTAGAAGAAAAAAGTAACTGCAGAATAGGCAAAGTTCTGGGATCTTTGAAAGTGGCAATTTACATTTTAAGACTTTCACACCCTGTGGCCATGAACTGTCATTAAAAAGCTCCAATTATTAGTGAAGGATTATATATGGGAGTTCAATATGATGGGTCAAAAAAGTGAAAATTCTAAGAAAAATTAAACACATGTACATATATTTGTATGGTCACATATAAATTATATGAAAATGCCCCATTTCTTTATTTTATTTTTTAAAATTTATTGAAGTATATCACTCATACATGAACATACATAAACAATAAGTATATAGTAATAGTTATGAACTTACAAAACAAACATATATTAGATCATACAGAGCTCTCATACCTCACTCTACCACCAATACCTTGCATTGTTGTGAAACATTTTTTAATAATGATTAAAGAGCATCCTCAAAATATTACTACTAACCAAACTATTTCCCCCAACCCATCCTATTATTATTATTTTATATCATTTATACATGAACATACATAAACAATAAGTGTATAGTAAAATTGTGAACTTAAAAAGAAAATATTCATAACATCATAGAGGGTCCCATACATCAACCCTCCACCAACACCTTGCATTGTTGTGAGACATTTGTTACAAATTATTAAAGAATATTTTCAAAATCTTACTACTAATTATAGTCCTTAGCTTACATTTTGTGTATTTTCCCCCAACCCACCCTATAATTTTTAAAAATATATTTTTGTGACAGAACTTGTAAACTTACAAAACAATCATGTACATGTGCAGAATTCCCAAACAACACCCCTCTATCAACACACCAAACCCTGATGGAATATTTGTTACAGATCATGAGATAATATCATCCAATTATTACCAGGTCCACAGCATATATTTGACACACTTTTTCCATACTACCCCATTATCAACACAGTACATCTTTGGCATAGATGCAAGAATATTACATTATTACTGTTTACCACACTCCATAGGTTCCTTCAGTTGTATTTTTCCTATGTTTCTCCACATTCCCACAACCCTGCAATACTGATGTACATCTGCTCTAGCTCACAAAGGACATTCTTGCATCTGTATCATCAACCAATTTTGTCATCTACTTCTGGGTTTACTGTGCTATTCAGTCCCTAGATTATTCTCTAGCTTTCTGTCAACTAGCCTTTACATCCCTAGACTACACTTTTCAGCCACATTCCCATTTATAAACCAACTATTACTCACTTAATATGTTATCATCAACGTTGTACATTTCCACACTTTTACAGTAAAGCCAATTAAAAATTCTATATACTTTAAATATCAGTAGTCCATCTTAGTCCTTCTCTTATCTCCTTTAAGAATCCACCACCTACCACCAGGTCTTGAAGCTATTTCCCATTTCTTTTTAAATGCCTTATGAGAAATTTAATGTTGGAATGTCCTATAGTTCACTCAACTATTTATTCAGCATTTAAAATATGCTGAGCTAGGTACACAAAACAGTTCGATCCCTTTCATCATATTTATTGATGTGGCACAAAAGGAAAACAATGTAGGGATTTACTGGGGACTGCTATATCTAAAACTTTGTTTAAGAAGAATAAACATCCCATTTTTAATATTAATAAGCATAAATATATAACCATATCACAATAAAGTTTGAGTATGGACTTCATTCTTTGGGAAGCTGTTTGGCAAGAGGATTTAGTTGTTTTGGGTGGAAAGAGAAAAATGAAAATTGTTTTGGCAATAATGTTACCTTATGTGTCAATAACCATCCCTATTTGAATAAAATTAGCCAAAAATTTGAGTCATAACTCAAACTATCAGTTAACAAGCTGTCTAAAACCAAACAAGATAAAGACATTATTGACAGCTGCCCCGAAGCCAGCTCCTCTTCCAGCCTTCCCTGTTTCATCAAGTAGCATTTCTTTTCAGCCAATTGTTTAAACCAGAAAACATGGCAGTAATCCTTGACACTTTCCTCTCCTTTACCCACTGCCCTAATTCAATCAGTACCAGGCATCCATCCACAAATCATATGTTTAGTCCATCATTTTGCTCCATGGCAAATGTTTCTGCTATAGGCAGAGCAATTATCTTCAAACAGTGAAGTGAGCAGATGTTTAGGGATGTGAAGGTGCTACTGCTGGTTTTATGGGAATCTGATTTGAGATCCTGAGTCTTCATCTATATCTTTTCCTAATATCATGAATATTTGCCTTTCTAACCCCTCTTTCAAAATCTCCCTTCAGCCACTTTACAAGAGAAAAAAAGTCCTCAACCACCCTGAATCCTACTATGACACTTTGCCCAGGCCTGCAGGGATACCAAACACAGAATGAATGGAAAAAAAGAAACTGGGAGGCAGCAAGACATCTCTTTTAACAATTAATCAAAACACTATTATGCTTCCCAATTTTTCTCAGTTTTTACATACTTCTATTAAGAGTGAAGGGTGGAACTAGAAATGGCAGATGTTGGGATGTCCTGAAATCAGATATATTGTACAATGTGGGCAGTGGGATCAATGAGGACTTTCTTTTAATGGGCACATCTCTTCCATACCCTGACTAGTGTCAAAGAAGTCGTTGCTCTTAATGGAGAGTATAGAGAAAGCAAAACATACAGAACAAGAAATATTGATCACTAAATATTTTTTCAGATGCTCATAAAACTCATTCTTACCACATTTCATCCCAAAAATGTATATTTTAACTACATATTAAGTTGCATTATTAAAACTTAAATGAGGCATGGTATATAGGTTGATTCATATTTGTGTAACATTATAAAAACTGCATAAATTATATCTACATTATTTTAAGCTTGATGTGATTGGTTTTTAAAAATGGATTCATAATTTCTTTTCCAGTGATTTCAGTATAGTGTTTAAAGTGTGTATTAATGAATTTATTTGGAGTGAAAAATAAAGGCAGATTTTGTGACCAAATTAGATCACTCTAATCTGGCTAATTGATTTGATAATGCTATTTAATATGGCAGACATTTAATCAGAAATTAAATGAGCTAAATTCACTGATTCATGGCTTTGACAAAAATATTGTTGAAAGGGAGCAGATGTCACTTAAATGGTTGAGTACCCATCTCCTACTAAGGAGGTCCCAGGTTTAGCTTCCAGTGCATCCTGAAAAAAAAAAAAAAAACAAATGAAAAAAACAATTCAGGGAAGCTGATGTGGCTCAATGGTTGAGCTCCAGCTTCCTACATTCCAGGTCCCAGGTTCAGCCCCCGATACCTGAAAAAAAATTTTTTTTAAGATGAAAATATTAAGTCTTAAAAACTATATTGGTAAAGGTGTATTAAAATTGTTAAACGTATTTCTAATTTCCTAAGCCTTTCTGATCACATTAGATTAATTGAAATGCATTTTTGGAGGGAAAAAAACAGCATAATTGTTATTTGTTAAAAGTTTTGGTGACCTTTTGGGGGAATACTTTTCTGAAATAGAGAAAGTGAATGATTCTAATGACTAGTAACCAGTACTACTCTTAGACACTCCCCTCACCCTTCTCTGACCATACCCTTCTCTGGGGCCAAGCCTGTGCCTGCTTCTTGTAGACCATGCCCCAGTTATGGAGGACACAGGAATTCCCACAGGCAGCTGGTGTAGGGATGGGTAGAGCATGAGACAGGGCATAGGTGTCAACCATTTGTGGGGGTTATAATCCCTCAGATGTGAGAAGCTGAAAGTGGGGTCTTTGCCTGAGCTGCTATACCAAATACCACACAATGGTGTGGCTTAAAAAATGGGAATTTATACGCTTACTTTTGTGAGGATAGGAGAAATACAAAGTCAAGACATTGGCCAGGCTTGCTTTCTCCCTGAAGATGCTACTGTTCTGGTGTTGACTGTCAGCAATGTTTGGGTTCCTTGGCTCTCCTTTCTTTATTAAATCCTCCAGTGTTCCATATTAAGTCCCACCCTGCTTCAATCAGCTATACCTTAATTAGAAATTACATCTTGAGTTACTTCCAGGAAAAAAGAAGATTAGAGATTAGAGAGGTGGAGGGATCACTTCTCTCTTGAAAAATAGCTAGAGGACAGGGGAATACTATCTGGAAGGATGCTCTGGGGCTCAGGACACTAGGAGAAGGTGAGATACCACCCAGAAGAGAAAGGGGTGAAGGAAAGAAGTCTCAGCTGGCTGAAAAATCCCATGAGTAAAGCTTCAAAAGCAGCAGTGAGTGGCCCTCCCCACTTACAGAGCAAATAGCAGTATGTGGATGCAGCAGCTGCAGACTGAAGGTGTTGCAGGGGTCCTCTCCCCAAAGAAAGGGAAGATGGAGTGACACAGCCTACAGCTAATTCAGATTTTGTTCAGCGAACTTGGTCTGCTGAATTGGATGTGACACTCACTTCCAGGCCTGGTGGGGCCAGGACATTGTTTCCCTGAGAGCCAGCAGGGAGCTAAACATAATTTTCCTTTGTATTAATAAATACCCTCTCTACTCCTCCAAGCTGGTTGCTTAAGAGGCAGAGGGAGGGAGGGTGTAGGAAGCCCAAGGGTGAAGAACAGCATCTGAGAAAGATTGTGAGCTTGGCCAGCCCTGATGGCTTGCTTCTGCATTGCCCACCCACCTGAGGAATTACACTGAATGCCTCCGCCTAGCACCTGGGGTTTGAGCTGAGAGGTCTGCCAAAGAGCACCATCTGCTGTCTTGACCAGAAAAGTGCATGAAAAAGGAAAATAAATAAATAAATAAAACAGGCAAGCAGGTGACTTTACTGACACTCTCTCCAAGGCCCTTGGAAATTGACCTGCACCCTATTACTGGGTCACTATCCCTTGTTTGAGTGGTTAAACAGGGGCAATCCTAAATATCTAGAACAAGTTGAACCAAGACTCAAAGAACAGTGGTAGCACACAGTGATTTAACAATAAATCTGAGGGCAAGAGAGACAAACTGAACATCAGAGGAAACTCAGCATCAGAGTCAGATGCCTAGACATCAGCAAAAAATGATGAGCTATACAAAGAAAGAAGAAGATATGACTCAGGCAAAGGAACAAATCAAAGCTCCAGATGAGACACAGGACTTGAGGCAGTTTATCAATGAGGTTCATGCAAATCTCCTAAATCAAATCATGGAATTGAAGGAAAACAAGGCTAAATAAATAAAAGACATTAAGAAAACACTGAGTGAGCACCCCCCAAAAAAATAAAATCATGGATAGAAATATAACACCTTATGTGAATTAAAAAAAATAAGTGAGATTAGAAATACGATAGAGAGAGGCCGCCATGGGGACCTGCTTTGGGACACAGCAAAGCAGTACAATGCTTAGCAACGCCCAGAAGAGTGCAGTTCAGAGACATGAAGAAACGAAAACATGTAATTGTGAGTTATTAAACCTCCCAGCTGCCAGAAAGGGCTCCACTCCCCCACCCATGAGATATTAAGTGAGGGTAAAACTCCTGGTGAATTGTACCTAACTGAGAGTGGAGCACATGAAGTGCTCTGAGTCATCTAGGAGGGTACTGGACAGATAGGGAAGCCAGGAATAATCAGGAGTTGCTTACCTCAATGATGGGAAGGGACACACATACCTGGTCCTCAGGGTAGACAGACTAGGTGGAGACCCTAGACCCTTCTCCAAATGGGACTGTGATGGCAGATTCCATATGAAGAAGAGATGTCTGGGAGAGTGATTTCTTCAAGTTTAGACAGCTGGATGCTCTTGAATATCAGAAGGGACCCTGACTTGACAAGTAGAGGGGAGGGGGAATGTCTCAGACAGGTGGTCCTGCCAAGCCACCTAGGTAAATAGAGGAATTACATCAGTGAGGAGGCAGAGACAGGTGGAGATCAGCACCACTCTAGGTGATTGCAGGGAACCTAACCTGCACAAGGAAAAGGGAGAGGTTAGCCTTCTGAAAGGCCAATCAACCCAATGAGGCAGAATACCCCAGTTGAAGAATTCCTGCCTAGCATATAGAAGGTCTCTGGTTCAATTCCTGGCTCTTCTCTGAGAAGTGATTCACCAGGTTAACAGGCATCCAGCTGAAATTTTATGACAGGGAACATATAGACATTTTCTTTGTGATAGCATTTCTTGGATTATTATTATTTTTTCAAAACAAAATTTTCCTTTTCTTTTAAATCCCTTACTTTACTCATTAAAACAAAGTTCAAAACCTGCAGAGAGCAGGCTGCAGAATGAGTGATTGAGGAACACCAGCAGCCTGAGAAGATCCTTAGGGGTCTAAGAGAGAAGGCTATTTTTCTGTGTTTATTATGTCTTCTGTCTCCTTTTTTAAATAAATGAGTTGCTGCTTTGTTTCTTTCTTGTTTTGTATCCCCTTCCTTTGTATCTCTCTGTCTTTTTTTTGTTGTTGTTTTTATTGATCTATCCTACCCACACTATTTCTTTTTACTCCTACATCTTTATATCTTTTGTTTTCCATTTTTGTTCCTTCATTCCACATATTTTATTTGGTCTCCAATTTTTCTCATTTGTATTACTCCCTCTCTCTTTTTTCTCTGTTTACTTTCTCTCTTTTCTTTTCCCCTCTTCTTTCCATTTCAGCCTTTTAACTCATACTATATATATTTCCTCTATTGTGTTTATTGCTTCATTGTTTCTATTCCACTTTCCTAATCTTATTCCTCTGTGCTTCTTACTCCTGTTAATTTTTCAATTTCCTAGGTCTTGAATGGTTCCTCTCCTAACATTTACTGTTATCATTACTATTATTCTTTTTGTCTTTCTATCTCTTTCCATTTCTCTAGTTCTAATTTCTTTTTTTTAAAGATACTTAGATTACATAAATGTTAGACAAACATTATAGGGATTCCCATATGCCCCACTTCCCACACCTCCCACAACCTCCCACATAAACATCTTTCATTAGTGTGGCACATCACCTGCAATGGATACACACATTCTGGGACTTTGCCACTAAACATGAACCATAGTTCAGATTGTAGACCACACTCTCTGCAACACAGTTCTGCATGTTATATGCTGATGTAAAATGGCCTATATCTGTTTTTGCAATGTCATTCAGGATAATTCCCAAGTCCCAAAAAAGCCCCTGTATTACAATTGCTTTTTCCTTTCCATGCCCCCAAAGTGTCCAGTGGTCACTGGCTCAACATTAATGTTGTAATTTCTTCCATTGCTTGAAACACAATATGTCTACAACAGAATACCAGTAAGTCCACTCTATTCCATAGCTCTTCTCACAATCCTGAGGAGTCTGGGATGGTGATGTCCACTCCACCTCCAAATGAGAGGGTGCTTATATCCCATGGATACAATGGAAGGGATTATCCTACTTGCACCTGCAGACTCTCTCCATTGCCTGGAATGGCCATTGTCCATCATCATCTCCCCACCAGGTGTCCTGGGTGAGTCCACTGAGATGTGGAGTAGGAGTTGCAGCTCCACCAAGATTCTAAGCACTTTTAAAATATATATATATATAAAATAACATTTATGTAAGAAAATACACATTATATGCATATATATTTGTATATCATTTTACAAATATTGATATGTACTGTGAAAAATCTTGATTTTTTTGAACAATAAAAAAAATAAAAAATAAAAGAAACTTACAGAATACTGATCAGAGCACCAAAAAAAAGTTATTATTTAAAACAACACAAAAATAAGAAACATGTAAGTGAAATATGTATGCAGAAAACTATGAAATGCTGTTTAAAGAAACCAAAGAAAATCTAAATAAGTGAAGAATTATTACTTGTTCATGAAGGGAAAACTCAAAATTGTTAAGATGTCAATTCTTGTCAACTTGGTCTATAGATTCAATCCCATGCCACTATAAATCTCAGCAAGCAATTTTGTAGGAAAATCTATTTCTAAACATAGAAGGGCCTACAAAACCTTGTTGAAGCACAAAGTTGAAGAATTCACACTTCTGATTCAAGACAATGTAAACCTACATTAATCAGGACAGCATTATCAGAATGAAAGTATAGACACACAAAAAAATGGAATAGAATAGAGAGACCAAAAATTGACCTATGCAAATATAGTAAACTTCTCTTTGCCAAAGGAGGAAAGGCAATTTAATTCAAGAAGGGTGATTTTCCAATAAATGGTGATGAAACATTTAGACATTTATAGAAAAAAAAGAACATAGACAACAAGTTAATTGACTACAAAAACACTACTTTCAACATAACTTAAGACTTAAATGTAAATTGAAAAGCTATAAAAATTCTTGAATATAGGAAAAATCTATGTGATTTTGGGTTTGGTGATACCCTCTTATACAACACAAATATGATTCATGAAAGAAAGTGATATGGTATATTTTATTAACATTAAAATTTTATTGACTGAAAAAAAATAAAGATACTTAGATTACATAAATGTTAGACAAACATTATAGGGATTCCCATATTCCCCACTTCCCACACCTCCCACAACCTCCCACATAAACATCTTTCATTAGTGTGGCACATCACCTGCAATGGATACACACATTCTGGGACTTTGCCACTAAGCATGAACCATAGTTCAGATTGTAGAGCACACTCTCTGCAACACAGTTCTGCATGTTATATGCTGATGTAAAATGGCCAATATCTGTTTTTGCAATGTCACTCAGGATAAATCCCAAGTCCCAAAAAAGCCCCTGTATTACAATTGCTTTTTCCTTTCCATGCCTCCAAAGTGTCCAGTGGTCACTGGCTCAACATTAATGTTGTAATTTCTTCCATTGCTTGAATCACAATATGTCTACAACAGAATACCAGTAAGTCCACTCTATTCCATAGCTCTTCCCACAATCCTGAGGAGTCTGGGATGGTGATGTCCACTCCACCTCCAAGTGAGAAGGGGCTTATATCCCATGGATACAAAGGATGGGATTATCCTGCTTGCACCTGCAGACTCTCTCCATTGCCTGGGATGGCCATTGTCCATCATCATCTCCCCACCACGTGTCCTGGGTGAGTCCACTGAGATGTGGAGTAGGAGGTGCAGCTCCACCAAGATTCTGGGCCCAGCTGGCACATGGGCAGGCCAAAGACTCTAATCTCTGGAAGTACTCCTTCAAACTCGAGCACCACTTATAGGTTTGAATAGAAGGGACTGATAGACCATGTGCAAGGAGAACATATTTGAGTCTAACACTGTCATTCTCAGGAGCACAGATTCCAAAGTAGGGCCCACTGATAAGGCACCAAACTCTGGAGGTCTCCACCCTTATATAGGACCTGGGTATCTCCACAGCCCTCAGGAACCCCTCTTTTTGTGGTGATATCTACATTGGAAGCCTATGAGGTTCAACTGAGATGTGCATAAGCATTACCTCTGGGATGACCTCCCAACTCATTTTGAAATTTCTTAGCCATATGAACTCATTTGTCTTTACATTTTCCCTCTTTTATTCAAGGTCTTTTTCCAGTCATATTGTCACTTGGTACTTGGTAATAATCCTTCATTGCCAGGGAGGCTCATCCCTGGAGTCTTGTCCCATGCTGGGAGGAAGGTAATGCATTCATATGCTGAGTTTTCCTAAGAGAGAGGCCACATTTGAGCAACAAGGATGCTCTCAGGGGTCAACTCTTAGGCACCCCATAACAATAGGCTAAGTTTCTATTTCAAGAGCAAAGTCTCATAAGGCTAGTCATCAATAACAAGAGCCCATCAGTGGATCATCCTCCTTAGACAGACACTGTCCCTGCACTTGGGGGACTGTTTCTCCTCCCTTGAAGAATGTGATAGAGTCCTCCAGGATCGGAATTCAGTATTCTCTCATTTATTGAGTGATTCTCCACACACTGTGACCATGGCCCCTTAGCATTTGAACAATTAAATATACCTTTTATATATGTTCAGTTGACCTTCCTTCCATGAACCCCCATCCCTGACACCCCCAACCAATGATCCTCTCCCACCCCATTTGTAAACCTTCTGTGATCCAAAGCTTCTTTAAAGATGAAGCCAATATAATAGCCAAATACAATTAATAGGAAAATGAAAAGTTTAAATGTAAGAGATAAAATACATGAAAACTTAAAAAAAATAAAAATTAAATTAAAGGATTGTGATAGTCAAAAAATGGAGGAAAATATTTAAAAAAAAATTTTTTTGACATTTTGCCTTTTATCACTGCAATATTGGGTGTCCAGTCTGTACCATGGCACCTTCCCTCTCTCACTCTCCAGTGTGTCATTATTTTTCATTTAATTTTCACAGAAGTTTTAGGTCACAGCAAAAACACACAGAATACAAGAGACTCTCATATACTCAACCTCCTTCCCCTTTCCTCACCCCGTATTAAAACCTTTTTGCATGTGGATAGTAGCATTGTTATAACTGTTATACAGATAGTGAAACATAGTAACTAAACATTGTCAATGGTTTACAGTATGGATTAAATTTTAGAGTGTACAATTTTATAAATTTTGATGATATTTACCATGTCCTGAGTCCATCATTGTAGGGTAATGAAAGACATTTCCACTGACCACTAATTACACAAATAGGTCCTACAAATGATGGGAATCCAACTCCTTCCTGTGCATTATGTGGTCTCCAGCTGCTGATACAACACATGACAGGATGAACATGCACACACTCCATAGGAGCCTTCTCCAGATGTGCCATCCCAAATGACCCCCAAACAATACCACCAATGACACTTCCTTGTCATATTGCCACAAGAGCATTCCCAACTCTGAACTTTCAACTTCATACCCACAAATCCCAATGTTTACCTGGTCCCTCTCCCCCCAGTATCCTGGGTATTCTAAGCCCCCCTTTCCAATCTACCCACCTGTCAACCCTGTACTACCAAATGCAATAATATCTCTACACACCTGTCCTACTCCTTCAATATGCAACTACACTCTATCATGTTACCAGAGATTACATTCACATTGGTGATGGCTCACAACTTTCTCCTCTTTCAATCTTAATTTCTTTTACTTTCAAAGGAACATAGATCTCTCTTGCAAAAAAATAGCTGAGTCGGGGGAAGATCCTACCCAAATGAGCTGTTTTGGGAATCCACAGAGTAAGAGACTTCAGGACATAAATCTGGAGGGAGCTGGACAAAGATAAACTCCTCAAGGTGCTACAGGCTTGATTCTTGGTTGCTGTGTTTCCTCTTCCTTGATTTCCCCTTTTCTGCATATACCAATTTTGTCTACCAATGCTATCTCTTCTCCTTTCTTCATCTTTCTATCTCCTGCTTCCTGTTGTTGTTCTTATATTCTACCTCTATTTGTTTATTCCTCAATTTTCCTGGTTTTTATTTGTATCTTTTCTATCCTGGTTTCTTTTATTAACTTTTTTCTTTTTGTCTTTGCTTTTTTCTTTCCCTCTCTCCTCATCATTCTGACCTTTTAATTCATTCTATATGTTTTTCTCTATTCAGTTTCCCATTTCAATATTGGTACTCAATTTTTTGTTCCTATTACTCTACACTGCTTACATGAGTTAAATATTCATTTTCCAAGGTCTTATATGGTTCCTTTTCTAACAATTGCTCTTATATATATATTATATTATATAGTAGAACAGATAGATATTAAGATATATTATATTATATAGTAGAATAGGTAGATAAAAAGATAGAAAAAAATCCAGCAGGGACTTAGGGATTTGAATGACAACACAAAAGGCACAAACATATGCATTATAGGCATCCCAGAGGGAGAAGAGAAGGGAAAGGGGACAGAAGGAATGTTAGAGGAAATAATGGCTGAAAATTTCCCAACCCTATTGAGGGAGATGGATGTACATGTCCAGAAGGTTCAGCACACACCAAACAGTATAAATCTCAACAGATCTATTCCAAGACATATACTGATTAAACTGTCCAATGTTCAAGACAAAGAAAAAAAACTGAAAGCAGCAATAGAGATTCATTACATACAAGGGAAGCTCAATAAGATTAAGTGCTGATTTCTCATCTGAAAACATGGAGGAAAGAAGGCAGTGGTATGACATAGTTAAGGTACTAAAAGAAGAAAAACTTCCAGCCATGAATTCTCTATCCAGCAAAGCTGGCATTCAAAAATGATGGAGAGTTCAAAATATTCACAGATAAAAAGAAATTAAGAGTATACCAATAAGAAACCTACCTGTCAAGAAATAGTAAAGGGAGTTCTGTAGGTTGAAAGGAAAAAACAGTAGAGACAGAGAGTTGAAGGAGATTGTAAGAACAACTAAAAAGACAAAAAGAGAAAAGAAAACAACATATGACATACATAAACCCAAAGAAACTATGGATAATATATGTGATTCATTGAACGTAATGTAGCAGTTTGGCAGTTTGATATAGTTATGAATTCCAAAAATAGATATTAGATTATACTTGTAAACTGGTCTGTTCATCTGGGCATGATTAAATTCTGATTAGGGCTTTGTTTGGGTCATGTCAGTAGTATGCTGAGCCCTGCCCTTTGGTGGGTGGTGTCTCAGAGATAAAAGACATGGCAAAGGACAGAGTTGTAATTTTGAGTTGAAGTTCTGATGCGGAGTCTTGAGCTGTAGCCCCAGGAAGTAATCCTACAAGGAGCTTGGTTGTGAGGAAGGAGAGAAGGCTCCAGTAAAAGAGACAAGCCATTTGCCTGACAGTTCACAGCCAGCTTTGTGGAGAGAGAAAAAGGCTAGACAGCCACATAGTCTACAGCTGAGCTTGTGAGGGAAACACAGGAGCTGAGCCTGGAGAGAAATCGAGCCCTGGGAAGAGAGGAATCCAAGAAGCCTGAACCCCGGCAAACGTCAGCAACTTTCTTGCTCTAACATGTGGCAAAAGACTTTGGTGAAGAAAGAAACTTACACTTTATGGCCTGGTAAATGAAAGCTTCCATCCCAAATAAATACCCTTTATGAAAACCAACATTAGACCCAGGGATTTGAGGTGGCAGAAAGTGAATCACTGGAAAAAAATCTTACAAGCAAACAATAACAAAAAAAGGTGGGAGTAGCTATACTAATATCAGACAGAATAGACTTTAAATGCAAAACTTCTGTAAGAGACAAAGACAGACACTATATCTTAGTAAAAGGGGTAATCTTTCAAGAATAAAGAACAAACATAAACATTTATACACCTAACCAGGGTGCCTCAAATACATGAAGCAAACCCTGGAATAACTAAGTGGAGAAATAGATGCCACTACATTATAGTGGGGGACTTTAAAACACCATTAACCACCAAGGGGGTGGGCATAAAAAATAAAAAAAATAATAATATCTTTTTAAATAAATGAATGAGACAGTCCGTGCCCTCTTGGAATCAAAGTCCAATTAAAAACAAAAACAAAAACAAAACACCATTATCACCATTAGATGAAACATATGGACAAAAAATCAATTGAAAAACAAAGACTTGTTAATACATTAGAGGATCTGGATCTAATAGACATATACAGAACACTACACCCAAATACAGCTGGATATACATTCTTCTTGAATGTATATCAAATACTTAGGAATAAATTTAACTAAACATGTAAAGGAGTTATATACAAAAAACTACACAACACTGTAAAAGGAAATCAAAGAAAACTTAAACAAATGGAAGAATATTCCCTGTTCATGGATAAGAAGACTAATAATCATTAAGATGTATTTCCTACCCAAACTAATCTACAGATTTAATGCAATACCCCCAAAAAAAGCAACACAGCATTTTTTAATGAATACAAAAAACTAACTATGAAATTTTTTAGAAGGGTAAAAGGCCCCAAAACACCAAGGACATATTGAAAAAAAAATGAAATTGGAGGTATCACACTACCTGACTTTAAAACATTCTACAAAGCTACAGTGGTCAAAACTGCATGTTATTGGCACAAGGACAGACATACCAACCAATGGAACTGAATTGAGAGTTCTGATATAGATACTTGCATATAAAGTCATCTGATATTCGACAAGGCCACCAAGCCCACTCAACTGGGAGAGAATGGCTTCTTCAACAAATGGTGCTTGGAGAAATGGATACCCATATCCAAAAGAATGAGAGAGGAAGACCATCTCATACCTCATACAAAAAATCAACTCAAGATGGGTCAACGATCAAAATATAAGAGCCAAGACCATAAATACCTTGGAAAATAATGTCGGGAAGCATCTACAAGATATTGTAATAGGAAATGGTTTCATGAACTTCACACCCAAAGCACGAGAAGTCAAAGAACAAATAGATAAATGGGATCCCTTCAAAATTAAAGACTTTTGCACCTCAAAGGATGTTACAAAGAAAATAAAAAGGCAGCCTACACAATGGGAGAAAATGTTTGGCAACCATATATCTGATAGGAGCCTAATATCTTGCATAAATAAAGAAATCCTACACCTCAAATATAAAAAGACAAACAACCCATTTAAAAAATGGGCAAGTGACCTGAAAAACACTTCTCCAAGGAAGAAATGCAAATGACTAAAAAGCACATGAGAATATGCTCAATATCACTAGCTATTAGGGAAATGCAAATCAAAACTACGAGATACCATCTTATACCCTTTAGAATTGCAGCTATTAAAAAAACAGCAGACTATAAGTTTTGCAGAGGATATGGAGGAATGGGAACACTCATCCACTGCTGGTAGGAATGTGGAATGGTCCACCATTGTGGAGGACAGTTTGGCATTCCTCAAAATACTAACTATAGAACTACCATAAGATCCAGCAATTCCACTGCTGGGTAAATACCCAGAAGAACTGAAATCAAGGACAGAAACAAATATATGCACAACTAATGTTCAAAGCAGCATTATTCGCTATTGCCAAAAGTTGGAATCAACCCAAATGCCCATCAACAGAAGAATGGATAAACAAAATGTGGTACATACATACAATGGAATATTACTCAGCTGTAAGAAGGAATACAGTGGTAAAAAATGGGATAACATGTATGAATCTTGATGACCTTATGTTGAATGAAGCAAGCCAGACATTGAAGGACAAATATACGACCTCACTGATATAGAATTAAGGAAATTGAGAAGACTCAGAGAGCTACTATCTGGAAGACAGGTTAGAGGGAATAGAAAGGGAGAAGAAGGTTATGAGCCAATGCTCCCACAGATGTAATCTTTGATAAGGTGAAAGTGTGTAGTTGGGCATTGAAGGGATAGGCCAGGAAGGTAGTGAAACTATTGGGTTAAGTGGTGCAGGTTTGACAGGTGGGAAGATTGGGGATGGTGGGTTTAAATGTCCATGGACATGGAGGGAGGGTTGGGGGAGCTACCAGGAGAACACTGGGGATTGGCAGGTATGTGGTTGAAAGTACAAAGTTGTGAATGTTCTTATGGCAATATGACAAGGGAGGATTGCTGGTTTAGGTTGTTGGAATGGGAAGCATTCAGGATAGGGTATACCTGGAGCAGGCCTCTAGAGTGTACAAGTGATCCTTTTGTAATAATGTGTTTTATCAGTGGGTAGGGACACACATAATGTGTGGGAAGGAGTTGGACTCCCATCCTGGGAAGGATTTATATGTTCACAGACTGGTGAATTCTCTCAAAAGAATGGGTGATTCCTAATAGGGAAAAAAAAAAAGTGTGTCAAGACCTCAGTTGTGTTGCAAGTAACTATGAATCTGGTAATCCAAGGAGTGAAGCCAGGGGGACACTGTGGGCCCTAAAGGGAGGAGGAGGGAGGAAAAAGATGGAACAGGAGGTATTTAGAGGGCAATGAAAGTGTTCTACGTGATCTTGTAATGAAACACAGGCCATGTTAAATATCATCAAAAATAATAAAAGTGTATGGTATAAAATGTAAACCATTGACCATGGTTAGTAGCTATGTTTCACTATTTGTATATCAGTTGTAACAAAGTTACCATCTACATATAAAAAGGTATTAATATGAGAAGGGCGAAAAGGAGGATGTTTGGTATATGGGAGTCCACTGTATTCTGTATGTGACTTTAATGTGACCTAAAACTTCTTTGAAAAAAAATTAAAGAAGTAAAACACTGGGGAATAAGTGGAAGAAAATGTCACACTACATACAGGACAACAGATGTTACAGTGATTAAAAGGAAAAATGTCAAAAAAGAATTTAAAATTTTTTCATTATTTTTAATATCCTAATCTTTTAATTTTATTTTATTTTTAGTTCTTTCAATTTTTATGTATTTTATTTCTTATATTTAAACCTCTCATTATTTCATTTTATGATTAATTGTATTTGGCTATTTTATTGGTTTCATTTTTGAGGAAGCTTTGGATCACAGAAGAGTTACTACTAGAGCAGGGGTGGATCATTGGTGTGGGTTGTCAGTGATGAGGGATACATGGGAGTAATTTCACCTGGGCGTACATATAAGGTATATAAATTTGTTCAAATGTTCATGGGGCATTGTCACAGTAGGTGGAGATTCACACAATAACCAGGAGAATGTTGAATTCCCATCCTGGAAAGCTCTGCCACATTCTCTAATGGAGCAGCAACAGCCCCCCCAAGTGCAGGAGCAATGACTGGCAAAGGAGGATGGTCCATTGATGGGCCCTTGATATTGATGACTATTCTTGTGAGACCTTGCTCTTGAAATTGAAACTCAGCTCAGTGTTGTAGGGTGCCTAAGAGTTGCCTACTGAAGGCCAGCTTTTTGCTCAAATGTAGCCTCTTTGTGAGTCAAACTCAGCATATAATATATTCCCCCAGCATGGGACATGACTCCCAGGTATAAGCCTCCCTGGAATTGAGGGATTATTACCAAGCACCAACTAGCAATGCAATTGGAAAAAAACTCAAATAAAAGGGGGAAAAGGTAAAGACAAATGAGTATATGGTTAAGAGATTTCAAAGTGAGTCAGGAGGTCATCCCAGAGGTAATGCTTATGCATATCTCAGCAGGATCTCACACACTGCCAAAATGGTTACTACCCCAATTAGTGGGGCTCCTGAGGTGCCTGGAGACACCCAGGTCCTATGGTCAGGGCAGACAGCTCTGGAGTTAGGTGTCATGCCAGTAGGCCCTACTTTGGCATTTGTGCTACTGAGTGACAGAGTTGGATTCAGTTATGGCTTCCCTATATTATGGCTCATCTGTTCCTTCTATTTAAACCTATACTTGGTGCTAGAGTTTGTAGGTGTACCTACAAGAGTCTGTAATCTTTGGTCTCTCCATGTGCCAGCTGGGACCTGAGCCTCAGTGAAATTGCAATACCTACTCTCCAGTTCATTGGACTCACCGAGGACAACTACAAGGAGGTGAGGCTTGTCAACCACCATACCAAGGAAATGAAAGAGCCTACAACTGCAAGCAAGAGAGTCTCATCCATCAGCTGTATGGGATCAAAGGCCTGCCTCAATTAGAGGTGAAGTGGACATCACCATCCCAGGATCCACAGGATTGGGGAATGAACTATGGATTAGAGTAAACTTACTGGTATTCTACTACAGATTCATTGTGATTCTATCAATGGAAGAAATTACAGCATTGATGTGGAGGCAGTGGCCACTGGAGGCTCTGGGGGCAGGGAGAGTGAAAAACAGGAGTAATACAGGGCCTTTTTGGGACTTGGGAATCATCGTGAAAGACACTGCAATGATAGATATAGGCCATTTTATATCTTCCCATAACCTGCAGTATTGTGTGGGAAAGAGTGTAATCTACAATGTGAACTATGGTCCAAGATCAGTGGCAATGCCCCAGAATGCATTTATCAATTGTAATGAATTGCCACACTAATAAAGGATGTTGTTTATGTGAGAGGGTGTGGAGATGTGGGGAGTGGGGCTTATGAGAATCCCCATATTTTTTGTGTAACATTTATGAAATCTAAGTATCTTTTAAAAAATAAAAATATATATAAAGAAAGAAAAGAAATGGCAATTGCCAAATTCATTTGGAAGGAAAGTGCACCTGAATAGTAAAAAGCATTCTAAAAAACAGGAGTGACATGGGAGGAATTTCATGGCTTGCCTGTGAAACATATTACAAAGCTACCATGGTCAAAACAGCATGGTACTGGCATAACTATCCCACATCAATCAGTGGAAAAGAAATGAGATTCCAGAAATAAACGCTCACCTCTACAGTCAACCAGCTTTTGACAAACTTACCAAGTCCATGTTAATGGGGAAAAACAACCTCTTCAACAAATGGTGCTGGGAGAACTGGATATCTTAAACCAAAAGAATGAAAGAGGACCCCTATATCACTCCCTATACAAGAATCAACTCAAAATGGATCAAAGACCTAAATATAAAAGCTGGGACCATAAAACTACTAGAAGAAAATGTAGGAAAACATCTTCAAGACCTTGTGGTAAGTTGTGGTTTCTTGGACCTTACACCCAAAGCATGTGCAACAAAAGAAATAGATAAATGGGACTTCCTCAAAGTTGAAAAATTTTGCACCTCACAAGATTTTGTCAAAGGGTGAAAAGGTAACCAACTCAATGGGAGAAAATACTTGGAAATCACATGTCCAATAAGGGTATAATATCCATGATATATAAAGAGATGTTACAATTCAACAATAAAAAGGCAAATGACCTGAGAAAAAAATGGGCAAAAGGCTTGAATAGACATTTGTCCAATGAAGAAATAAAAATGGCAAAAAAAAAAAACACATGAAGAAATGCTCAGCAACACTAATGAATAGAGAAATGCAAATCAAAACTACAATGAGATCTCATTTCACAACAACCAGAATGGCTACTATTAAAAAGACAAAGAACTAATAGTGTTGGAGAGGATGTGGAGAGATAGGAACACTAATTCACTGTTGGTTTGAATGCAGAATTGTACAGCCACTTTGGAAGGCTGTTGGCAGTACTTAAATAGGTTGAATATAGACTTGTTGCGTGACCCTGCAACACCACTACTGGATATACTCAGAAAAACTGAGAGCAATGACAAGAATAAACATCTGCACACCTATGTTCATAGTAGCATTATTCCCAATTGTCAAAAGATGAAAACAACCCAGGTGTCCATCAACCAATGAATGGATAAACAAAGTGGTATATTCACATGATGGAATATTCTGCAGCTGTAAGAACTAATGAAGTTGTAAAGCATTTGAAAACATGGATGAAACTGCAGGACAGTATGTAGAGCTGAGCAAGCCAGACACAAAAGGACAATTATTGTATGGTTGTGTTAATATGAAACAAATATATTGTGTAATATGCTGTATGATATAAAAATGTTTTATATGTATCCATTACATTTAATTGAGAAATGAATGTTTTTATTCAACTGTATTTTATTTTTATCCTTAAACTTATTGTTTATATTTCC